>VZTB01011856.1:21915-94155 GCA_013397245.1 Thryothorus ludovicianus | reverse complement strand
GCCGGCGGGGCTGAGGGGCGGCCGGCGGGGCTGAGGGGCGGCCGGCGGGGCTGAGGGGCGGCCGGCGGGCCAGCTGGAGCCCGGAGCGAGAAAGGGACAGTGCGCGGCGGAGGGAAGAGTTACGGGATCGACTTTGTGCGGTAGGAGCTAAGGCGCGCCAGGGTATCCCAAACCAGGATTCAGGGCTGAAAGTGTCCCGAAAATGCGTGAGGAAGCGGCTTGCTTGCGATGTAATTGCGTGTGTTGAGCTCGGATTGCTGGCCCAGAATCGCACAGGACCCGTTTCAAAGGCAGGAACTGAGACCAGACACAAAGCCATTGTCTCAAATGGCTGTCAAAACACCTTGTCCCCGCCCTCCCCTTTCTTGTGTGCTTTTTATTCCCTTTCCTGTTAAGAATCTTTCTTTCAAGTTCTCTTTTCCTCTCATTCAAAAATGCTTAGTCTACAAAAACCTGTGACTGACAACGTGCTGGAGAAACTTGGTTTGCTATAATTATATAATTTCTGAACTTTTGCTGTCATCTGGATGGTGGCTGAAATCTAACTCTATTATCCACTTCTTTTAGACTGCAAACACATCGAGACAAACCATTCTTTACAATTTTGCAAAGATGCTTGAGGGTGTAATCAGAATTTCTGCCTGTTTTACTCTTTCTGTAGTCAGTTCTGGATTGAGGAATGGTCTGTGTACAGCACAAAGTGTAAATTGTTTGAGCAGAGTCTTAGGAGATAAATGGTTTGTGCTTAAAAAGATTTGCAGCTGTTATTTAAAATAAATAGACACACCAAAAGGAGAGTTTTTGTCTTGGGAAAAATCCTATTGTTCATCCTGGTTGAACTTGGGGCCTCCTAGCTCTGTTACAGTGGTTGCAAAAAACAAAAGGACACAATTTATTCTTGCATGTTTACAAGATTCATTCCACAAAGACAGTAGGAAATGAAATGGAGAATTAAAATCTGTATGTGCACACCCTCATATATAGAGCTGCTTCTGTTGACTTTAAGGGGCTTTTGTTTCTCTCTCTTGCCAGAATATTTTCTCTTCTTTGTCAGAATGGAAAGTCTGCCTGAAGTTTTCAGCAGTTTTCTGTGAAGAACAGAAAGCTGGGCTCTTGACTGTCACCAGCCTGTGCAGATACCAAATTGCCACTGGCCTGCACATTTTTTTCCCTCACAGGGACTGACTTTGGCTTCACCAGCCCAGGGCTCTGGAATTTAGCTCAGCCCTGTTTCTCTGCCCCATGGAAAGAGCTGCTGCAGGCAGTGTCTGTCACTGGGGCCTGCACAAGAAGCATGGCTTGGTCTCTTCTGTGACGTTTTTGTGAATTTTCAGTTATTTGGTTGGTTTGTTTTTGGTTTTTTTTAATTTGGCAGATGGAAGCTGAAGAGGAAGGGGCAAAAAAGCTGTCAGAGGTCAACTTTGAAGATTTACCTCCCAACTACCACAACAAGTCCAACACAGAAACCAGAGTGGGCAACAGAACTGTTCAGACTCATCAAGAAATTGATAAGGTATGAGAAAAAAACTTGTATATGGTGAAGGTCTACATTCTTACATACCTTTTCTTCAACACCCAGTTTTACAAATGTTTATTCACAAAATAATTTGGAGTGTAAATTTTCCTGGTGATAATTACTTAGGGGTTTGGTGATATCTTCTGTGCTTGACTAATCACAGTGTTAAGGACACCTGTCTTGAAAGGTTAGTGTGAAATAACAATTTATTCTGAAAAAAATGCCTGCTAAAAATAGGACACAGTTACAGCTATTACATAGGGAATGAAACCCCAACCATCTCCTTCTCTGTTGGCTTCTTTACAGTGTCATTTTAAAGAGACAAGGAGGTGGCTCTGTCATCTACTTTCCCCCTTGGATTAAAGTTTATTAAGAGTGACAGCTAAATGGGAAAAGAAGAGGGGGTGGGAGTGGGTTAATTATTGCAGGATGTAGGACTGAGAGTAACAAAGGACTAATAAAAACTGCAGTTTGATATTTTGTTCTTTTCCTGTATCAGGTTACAGATAACAAAACTGGATCAACGGTTTTTTCTGAGACAGTTATTACATCCATAACAGATGGAGAAAACAAAAGGAATCATGTAAGTGAGCACATTTCTTTCCTTTTGAAAATCTTTGGGTTCCTTGTTCAGAAGACTGTGACAGAGTTCACCTAACAAAATTCTCGAATGTTTTGAAACACTCTAAACCATTGGGGTAAACAGTCAAAAATGTTTGTGTTTTTTAATTAGTTTAACTTAGGAGTGTTATGACTTGGAAACAGAGTTTCAGTGTTGTGGTTAATTGACACATTTGAATTTCAAATTTGTCTGTCAAATATAAATGTTAAATAGCAAAGAGAGTGTCACAGCCCTTCCCAGTGAGTGTGGATAAATCCTTAGTATAGCAGTGATCTTGTCTTCCATTTAAAAAATTGCTTTTTAGATTTTAATAGTTGAAAATAACTCCAAATCATCTGTTTATGAGGAATCCTTGAAACTACATATGGCTCTATTTGCTTTTCAGCCTAACACAGAGATGAACAACTGGTTATAAAATGTCACTTTGAGGAGAAGGGAGAAAGATGGGACAATAAATCTCCCTCTCCTCAAAATATGGTTGTTTAAGGACTCTCAAAGGAGGTTAAAAGATCAAGAATATTCTTTACCTGAGTCTTGCAAGCACAGATATATTTGCTAAACATCAGGAGTCACATGAGAAATTTAGTACATAACACTGCTTTAAAAAATTGGGTTTTCTTTGATTATAGTCTTACCAAAATGGTTTGTTTTTTGTGCTCTTACTAAGACTGGGCTTTCCAGGTTTCCTCTGATATCTGGCTTCATCTGACTAATAGTTTGTGGTTTGATTTACTTCACCATGCCTGGGCTTTTTTTAGAGCAACTTACTTCCAGTTCTTTCACAGAAGCAGCTTTGTAACTATTTTATAAATATAACGATGGAAATTATTTTATAAATATAATTATGGAAAAATTATGTCAGTAGTTCCTATTTTTAATGGGCACAGAACCTGATATTAGTGCCTCTTTTCTAAAGTTTTTCCTCTTGCAGCTCATGCTTTTATACTGCTATTTAAGTTTGAAAATGGCAAGTAGCAAAATATAGCACACACAAGCAATTTTACTTTTTTTTCTTTTTCTGGCAAAGCTCGTAGCTTAAGTGAAAACTCAAGGTATAAAATAAATTATAACTATTTCAAACTACATCTGATTTTATACAAAGTGTTAACATCCTACACAGTGCTTTTTAGTAATGAGATTATTTGTAATAAAGACAATCCAAATTTTTTTTCTCCTAAGCAAATGTGATCATCATCTTCAAACCCAGTGCACAGAGGAAAATTTTTAACCTTCTTAGCAGTGCAACACAGCACTAGTGGTGTTTCATAATGTATTTGGCTTGCTTGTAGAGTCTAATCATTCTTCACAGCTGTAGAAATTATTTCTAAATTAACTTTCTCCCTTATTAATTTCTCCTGAATTACACAAAATTCCTTATAAGCTTCATATATCACAAGGAACAGCTGCATTTTCCATATGGGAAGTTTGCCTCACTGACCAAGCCAGTGCTGCATCCAGAGCTCTCACACTGTTCTAAGTGCTCCAGCTGAAGGATTTGAGGGCTGAATACAGATTTATTTTTTTTTTTCAGATTTCGTGGTGGCAGCCTTTGTGCAGCTCTGAAGCAAGAACAAACTGAGCTGGTCCCATCAGCTCCTTGTCACTTAAATCCCACACCCTCTGTCCACCCAAACCCTCTGCAGCAGCTGCTGAACAGAGCTGCAGTTGTTAATGCTGATTTTCCCCTCACACTCATTTTGAGCTTTCAGCATGCTCACGGTACAAACACCTCTTTTTAGAGGTTGCCAACTTAGAGGAAAACCAACCTACAGATGTACTTGGTCCTTATTAAAGGAGAGCCTGAAATTAATGGGACTAAGAGATGCCTGACAGGAGTAAATCTGAAAATGCTTGCAAACTTTAATCGTTAAGGAGGAATATGAATCACTTTTGCTATTATAAGGGCAAAGGACTACTGTAGGAGCAATTAGGAATTGGAAGATTTGGGTTTCAGCAAGGAAAAAGGTGGTGCTGTGGAGAGATCTGTGAAGTAGAAGAAAAATTTTGTCCAAATTAAAAGGCATTGTTGCTTAGATCTGTAAACTTAAGGTGGAAGTATTGGGAAATGAGCTGCAGAAAACTTTTCACTGGGCTCTTAGTTCGTGTTTCCATGCACAATTTTTCACACCTGAAGTTTTGTGTGACATCGTGACTGTGGTCACTCTCCAGGCCACAGGTTTCACAGACCAACAGGTGGTGGAAGAGTGATTCCACTGGTTTCACAGGCTCAGTTTATAGGCTTACCTTATAAAAGTTAAGGGTTCCCACAGCTCCTGCACTTAAGGTACAAATTTGGGTGGTAAAAGGAAGAATTTTCCAAGCACCTTCGCAAACCACCTGCTCTGAAATTTAAACCCTGTGTAATCCATTACTGCAGTAATGTGTGATAATTGGAAGCCTACACCTCCTCAGTTTACTTTCATTTTCTGTGCTGAGTTATAAACCTCTGAAACCACTGAAAGTTTTTCGTGTAACTTTTTTTGGCTTTGAGAGATGACACAAGAGCCTCACAAGAAGCAAAGATGTGTCTGCTTTGCAATATCAAATCCACTTATTGGCTGGAATGAGAAATCCAGCACTGGAGAAGCAGCTTAGTGGAAAAGAGATTGTGCCTGCATTTTAAATCACAGCAAGTGATTGAAGTGGCAAGGAGCTGATGGGACCAGCTCAGTTTGTTCTTGCTTGTGCTCCTGAAGCAGGTGCCAACACACACACAAATAGTGCATATAAATAAATGTGTATAGGCACATAGACATACATAAAGTGAAGGTATTACAGAAACACGAGGGAAAATCCTCCACACACAGACTTTTCCTTTCAGACTATTTCTTCCTGGCTCTGCATCAGAGCAGCATTGTGCTCAGACTGCTCTTTGTTACTGATGGCTCCTTTGACAATGCTTTTGTGGCTGTCTGAGGCTCCAGTTGGGCTCGTTGCCATTTCTGGCAATGCAATCCAGTTCCTCAGAGGTGCTGCATTACTGGGAGGCCTCGTGCACATTCCCAGACTCACATTCACTTTCTCAGATGTCACTGAGGGCTGGCAGTCACCCCTGTAGATGTCAGGCTTCAGTCCAGTAGTTCATAGAGGCCAAACACAGGCAAGAGGTAGCTGGATGGGCATAAAATCTGAGGATGACTTGACATCCATTTGTTCCTGGATTTAAGGCTCAAATTCTTTGTAATTTACTTCTCCAGGGAGCATTGGGTAGCTTGCAAATTAATAGAGTATTTTCAGTCAAAAGTTCAAGCACAGAGCACAGCAAAAATAACAGCATTCCTCATTATCCTATGAAAATCTAAATCTTTTCTAGCTTGTTGGCTGTTTCTAGCTGTTTCAGTTGTGACACATTAGCCTAACCAAGGGAAAGCAAGGATGAAAAATAAAAGGAAGCAAAACTGGTACTGGTAAGGTTTGCCACACAAAGATTATTTGCATTTCTTCTCACTTCCACTCAGAGCAGTATTTTACTCTCTCTTCCATTATAAGCTCTCTCTTCTAATTCAAAGCTAGCATACCTGAGCTTTTATCTTGTCTCTAGTAATACAATAAATAATAATAAAAAAGCAATACCTTTTTTTAGCTAGGTTGTTTTTGCATTTTGGTTGTTTGGTTGTTTTTTTTTTATTTTATTTTAATAGACGTAGATCTGTTAGCTTTCAATTCTATTTTTTGAAAGAGAATTTAAATGATGCTGGTGTCTAGGGAGAGTGAACTAGGGAACTGGGAGAATATTTCTCAGTTCACTTTGGCATTGTGGATCAGTTTCCTTTCTTTTACTTGTCCCTGGTGGCAGAGGCTGTTGAGGGCAGGGCTGTGCCTTCCTTGGTTACACAGACAGGTCTCAGTTTTTTTGTGGGAGGGTGAACAGAGCTGCCCTCACTGTGGTTCTGTGCCGGGTGCTTGCTGTGTCTCCAGCAGGGTGGGAGTGCCTGTGTGCACACCTGAGCTGGGGACACACCTTCTGCAAACACAGCAGTTGCTCTCTCAGGGATTCCAAACACCAGCAGGTGCTTGGCAGAGACCCTGGGGTGCCCAGGCCCTCCTTTCCAGAACTGTCTGCACCCGTGGAGCTCTGGGCAGGGAGGCATCACTGTGAAACTGCCTTTACAAGCTGACCTGGCAGGTTCTGCTTTATCTGTATAGACAGAACAGATGGCATCCCTTTTATAACAGCCTCATTTAAACCTTTTCTCAGCCTTTATCTTTGCTCCAGCAGTAAAGCAGTAAAAAGAAAGAAAACAGTTTCAATTTCCCCCTTTTCTAGAGACCAACAGTGGTTTAAATGGTTAAGCTGCATTTCTTCAAGCTCCCACTTTGCCGCTGACATCCAGAACTGCCAAAGTAACCACTTGGTTCCTGTTTGGGCACCTTGTGTGTAATTTCACCAAACACATTCTCAGCCACGTGTGCTGGAGCTGCTCTCTTTGAGGCTCATACTGCTCCAGGGAGAGAAGTTCCTATCGGTGCTCTGTAGAAAGGAAGCTCTGGAAATAGAGAAGGAAGAATCAATGGAATGGAAATTGCATTTTTTCCATCAGCAGCACTGCAGGAGAGGAGTCAATGGCAGAAATTTGAAAATGCAGCATCTTGGTGTTGACTTCTGCTCACTAATGTCTCAGGGAGGACACTCGTTTTGAGCAGACTTATATTTGGGTCCCATTGCTTTGTTGCTTTTTTCATAGAACTTTTAGACCCTGGTGACTTGCACTCAACAACCTGAAACCATCAGTAGGGCACAGTAAGTGCATTCCTGGCTTAAAATCCAGGTCTCTGTCTAGCCAAAAATCAGGTAATATCTAAATCTGGTAGGTTTTGTATATTTAATAATGTAATTCCCTGGTACTCTAAGTTTTCTTTTCTGTTAGCTGTCCAGCCTGCTCTGCTGCATTAATCATTGGACCAGTGCTGTTCTTTTCTGCACAATAACCACCCTTTATGTAATCTTTGGTGGAGGAGCAGATAAAGCAAATTGTGCTGGTTTTAGAGAGCCATGGCTCCTCAGACATGCATAGTTAGACATCCTTAACCAATTCTTAATGGTTTACTGAACCTCCTTTTTTGGTTCTCTTTTCAGTTTTGGTCTTGGCAATGTAGAATATGAAGCTTTGGGGCAAGTGTGAATAACTCATGAGGACAAGTAGCCTATGTTTGTTAGAGTAGAAAATGATGTGGAGAAGGGTGCAAAGGAAGATTTAGCTAAAGATGAGAAGAATTGTTCAGTTAGCATTCTGAGTTGCTCTTATTAATCTGGAGATTTCCAGGCTGTGAATCTTGTTGTAGAGAGGGACTTTTGTATGAAAGATGTGGTGGACTGTGTGTATCTCTGAGACTTCATAGATCACTCCATAGGCAGCAAATGCTCCTCAGTGATGCAAAAGCTATTAAGAGATTTAATTTAGGTCATGAATGACAGGATGGCCTTATTGTCAGTCACAGTGCATCTAAACCCAATGGTTTTGACACTTACCTGATGTTCAGTGGGCTGTGGCCAAAAAAAATCTGAATGTGAAGGGAAAGACCTGCCAGAAAGGGTTCGAAATGCAAGTGTCAAGTTTAATCCTGTAGAAGGAAACTTCTCTGAGGAGGAAGGTGGGAAATCCTTGTGGTTGCCAGCTGCCTGACACACTCCTCAGTGTCCACATCTTTGTTTGCTGAGCTCACTCTGCCCTGAGCTGGTTTTCTCTCCGAGAAGGCTGCGTGGGAAGCTGTGGGTGCACACAGAGGGGCAGGAGTGGGCAGAGTGCACAGACATCAGGTGCCTGTGAATCCTGCAGGGTGCAGTGGCCAGGTGTGAGCAGTGGGGCTGCAGTCTTGGACTTCATACTTGGTGGAAATCTGCAATACAATCATATTGTTATGTCTCTCTAGGAGGGACAAAAAGAGCATGCTGAAGACCCTTTTTCATTTCTTGCTCATTTGTGTTTGTTTAGGATATGGGATGAGTATTCATGAATAGTCATCTTCTCATGTTGTTGATATCCTCTAGGCAGATGATTTCAGATGGAAAACTAAATTAAGGGATTAATAAAATAAAATGGGCTCTTTTGTAATCCCAGCAAAGGCCTCAAAGAGGAGGTATTGACAAAGCTTCAAAGAGTCAGCACCTACAACCCAGATGCCTGCTCCATCCTTGGGCAGACATGGATCTCGTGTTCCCAAAATCCTCGAGTGCTGGAGGTGATTTATTCCAGTGCTGTTGCTGCAATTCAAATCCCTTCTTCTTCCACCTGCAGGTCATGGAAAATAAATTATTCCATTTCTTCTATAGTAAAAACAATCTTACACTGTCAGCTCTGCTATGGGCAAAATCCATTGAATGTGGATCCTTACCAATGTACTTCTGTTCCAGTATTATTATCTTTGGCTGGCACCTTAAACAGATCTAATAAGTCTGTTGAAACAGTAGACTGCTAAAAAAAGGATATTATAGAGGAACAAAGCCCATAAGATTCAGGGTTTAAAATCAGTTCAGTGAGGGCTGTGGCACAGGTCAACATCTCACTCTCAGTGTGCTGCTCTTAATTTAGTGATGAAGATTAGCCAGCAGCTATTAAGTACAGAAATCTTGTTTTCAAAGGCTTTTCTTTTTCACCCAGCTGTTTCACATCCTCGCTGTGTGTAGCTACTCTGTGTTGTTTTGCTTTTACAAAGTTGCAGAACTGACATAGTTCAGCGGTGAATCACAGAAAGTTTGTAGCTGCCAATTGACAAGAGCAATAAAAGTCAGGGCCCGGGAACATCCCCGCCTCGGAGCGATGTCTTTGTGTGATCGCTGCTGCTCGCAAATAATGGCTCTTCACAGCCCTACAGCTGCTCCACAACTGCTACTGCAGCTCGGGACATTTGGAATAAAACCCAGGATCTCTCAGAACTCGGGTGTCTAGACACATCTCCTGGTTATCAAAGACCAAAGAGTTGTTGGTCTCCCATCAACAGATCCACAGGTAGATGCATTTCTCTGTTAGGACCATTAATTGTGAACTCATTAGGAAAACTTTGTTCATAAACATGCATCAGTATTTTGGCCTCACATATACATAAATATATATATGTGTGTACACAAATGCACATAGACACAGTCCTTTTCTTCTTTCCTAATTAGATAGCTCTTAGTTTCCAGACTAATTACCTGTCAGATATATAATTTATGGGGCTTTTCTACTAAATTAGAATAGTTCTCATGTGCCCACTTTGATACCATTGCAAAACAGATTGAAATGAGTACTTGGTACTGTGTTTCCTACCTAGGAGCATTTGCAGAAGCTGTGATCAGGTTCAGGTTATTATTACTGAGGGGGAAAAAAATGGGTGAGGGAAGAAAATGAAGTGGCTGGTTCTGCAGAGTGACCTGCTATTAAATTATTACGAGGCATACAGAGAGATTTTGACCAAGAGGGAACAGAGCATGGTGTGAGAGAGTACCTAGGCATCACTTTGCTCATTATTTTGAGGCATTTAGCAGGATTTTTTTTTTGTTTTGTTTTTTTCTTTGGGTTTTTTTGGGTGTAGTTTCTTCTTTCATTGGAGTCAGTTCCTTGAAGCCATGGATAAGATGATATTTTGTTTATTTCCTGTTTTGACATTGAACATTAACTGCACAAGGGTCTGATCAGGGACAGGATCACTGTGTGGTGGAAATAAGCAGGTGGTGTAGAAAGGGATGCAGTTCTTACACCAGTGCTGAGCAGTTTTTTGGGGGTCACAGCCTGCCTCAATAATTCCCTTTTTAACATCATGTTAAGGCTAACATAACTGTGTTACTTTGGATACCTCAAGCCAAGCTCAAGTGCCTTCAGGCCACCTTCAGTTATGTCATGTAGACCTAATTTGCCTCAATTTATACTGTGTCATGTGGAGAACCAGAAATGAAGCTTTTCCAAATAAAATGTTTCTGGGAAATGGAGGGAAAGGGATCAAATGAGATTTGCTCTATGGAGAAGTTCAAGACAAAGCCAAGGGACTTGTGTTTTGTTTGTTAGTTTTGAGCTCAGCAGTCACACTCCCATTGAACAGCCACCTAAAGAGCTGGCTTTCCCCACAGCACTGGGATGTGATCCCCAACACAGCTTGCAGCTCATGTCTGCTCCTTTTAGGACGTCTTTCTTTAACAGGAGTTCCTAATTTTACAAATGTTGTGTGCTTGGCAGGACAGCAGTGAGAAGTTTGCCCTGCTGGAAAGTATTACAGAGGTTTTGAGGTATTTCAAGGCAAATTAATTCATATCTCATTAAAGAAAAATACATTATGTGCCCTGTCTAGACAACTGAGAGATTAGGAACTGGAATGCTACTGCATTTCAAATTAAGCTAGTAGTTTCCATAAAACAATATTCCATTCTATGTAATTCTGCCCTTTTTTTAAATACATGTAGGATATAAAACAGGTTTTGTGCTTCTTTATTTCCTTACTACTCAGCAGTTTTTGCCATCTGCTGCGGTAATGGGGAGCAGCCCTGTGTGAAACCAACTTGCAGAGATTGAAAAAAAACCTAGAAGGGGATTTGTAAACACAGAAATGTTAACATTTAGAAGGATTCATTGCTGAGAGATGTCAGTTCCTATGTGAAGATGGCACAGCAGCCATAGCTGGAATTGCCTCATGGGTGCAGTTGGGAGAGCTTTGGTTCTGTTTGGGGAAGATCTGTGGCTGTGGTTTTTGGAGGTTAACACTGAGTTTTACCTGAGTTACAGGTTTTTGAAAAGGGAATTTCTTCTTATGAGAAGTTTTTAATAAAGATGTAAAGGGGTTTTTGTTCAGAGAAGCCTTTGGAGCACAGTTGTCCCAAAATACAGTGAGAGGAGTCCCAGGAGAGAAAGACTCACTCAAGACAGTCCCTGACAAATATTGGCCAAAGATTTGAATAGTGAAGAGACAGTTTTGTTTAAAGTTATCTGTGAAGAAGAACTTTCTGAGAATGTGGAGGCAGGGTGAGTGTGAGTGGAGAGAGGGAATGGATAAACCAAATGCCAATAGTGAATTTAAAATCAATGAGTCCATTTTGAAGGTTAGACATCATCAGAATATTTTTTTGCCTACAATTAGAGTTTTAATTAAGGATTAAGGGGAAAAAGATCAAAGCAAAATGAGTGTTATTTCAGTGCCTACTGTATCACCAGCAAAACAGCATTAAAAGTACTGCCATTGTGAGTTACAGAAACCAGATGAACACTGCCAATGACAGTGGGTTTCTGTGTGAGAGCTGGTTAACTCTGGCCTTGTTGTTCTGCTTTCATCACTTGAAAGTTTTAATTTTTTGCTTGTCCCTGTTCATCCTCCTGGGTGTGGTGTTTGGGCAGAGGTGACCCCAGGGTGAGGTGGTTGCTGTCCCCCAGCCAGCACAGCCTGCAGAGCTGCCTGCAGCACCTTCCAGCCCAGGGCGTGCTGTGGGCTGCAGGTTCACTCCTCACACTGAGAGAAAACTCTTTTCTTTTGTGCCTTTCCACGTGTGTGCAAAGGCTCCAGGGAAGGTGCTCAAAGCTTGTTGCAGCAGCTCTGACCTGCACAGTCCTGCCCCAGCTGTTTCAGTGTCTGAGAGCTGCCACCTTCAGCTATCACCAGCATCACTCACTGCTGTGTTTGCTCATAAAATGGACAATAACCATTCTTTAGGAAAGCAATAATCTTTGGTGTGATCTAGCAAAGACAAGTTTCTTTCAGCAGCAGTTGTTTCAGCAGACTTTGGAACCTTTTCCATGATTTTAATCTTTTTGTTGGATGGCTTTTTGTTGTTTTTTGTTCCCTGCTGGTTTTGGAACAGACCCAAATGCCCAAATAGCTTCCAGGTGCTGCAGGATATTCACTGCAGAGCTCAATATTATAGTAAGAGTCCACAGGATGCTCTGTGTGTCCTTACAGGTACATGGCATGGGATTCTCCATCCTGGCCTCTGCTGCTGATGGGTCCCAGTACACTCATTAATAAATAGGCAGTGCTGCTTTCACTCTGTATAACTCTTTAGCACTTCCAAACAGCATATTCCTTTGCCACAGCATTAACTGGATTTCAGGGAGGTGTACATAATTATCAGTGTGGCTAATTCTGTCTCTAAGTTACCTGCTCAGCTTGTATGCTCTGCTGCACATCAGAAGCCAGCACCACTCCCTCTCCTCAGCTTACCCAGTTGCTCCTGCAATGACAAAATATTCTGAGAATTAACTTAGTTTGCACAATTCCAGGAAAAAATTGATTATTCAGAATCTGTTGCAGCTGATGAAGGTGTTCAGGTTTGCTTCTTGTCCAGGAGCTATTCTGTTTAAAGATAGCTGAATTAGAAAAGGTCTGTTGCCTGATTAAATAAAGGAAAATAAGAAATTTAAAAAAAAAAATGATTACACATCTCCATGGAAGCACTACTGAGTTCTGCATGCAGTGTGGGTGTCTGGGTGAGGTAAATTGGTGTGGTGTGTGGCACACGATTTCACAGAGCACATATGAAAGGAAGACTTTGCCATGCCAGGAAAGAAAACCACAAAGGGATTTTTTTTCCCCTGACTGGAAATCCTCATAAAACTAAATGTCTGAACTGGTGGGACACAATTCAGTAAGAGGAAAAATTTTTTTTTGGTGTGAGGCTCATTAATTCAGAAGAAAAGAGCTACTGGAAAATTGCAGCTTTGGTGTTAGATGGTTTTAGAGCAAGAGAGAGAGTTACTCATGAGCTTAAAAACAATCATGGCAAGATTTCTTCTTTGTGGAGAAGAACAGTTGGAAAACCTGACTACAGCAAGACCTGGCTGTTTGCCTGAAAGGGGATGGAACAGGAATGAAGCAGTATAGTCTGTTCTGGGTATGGTTTATACAGAGTACTCATAAAAAAAAAGGAAGCAGGACACACACAGTACTGGGATAATGAAGGTGAAGAACATTGTGATAATTTATAGCAGCCTAGGCCTGGTGATACTAATTCCTTAAAACAGCTTCTGAATTATAAACACATAACCTGAATGTTGAGTCATGGACTCGAAAAGAGTCAGGCCCCAGACTGTGTTTAGCTTCTGTTCTGTGTTCTGGGTAATCAAACTGTTTGAAAGCCTCTGAGGTGGCCAGAATGGGTAACTTAGACAAGACTGACTCCTGCAGAGCAGCCTTGCCTCACACAGGGCAGGAACCTCCCAAAAGGCTGGACAAGATCTGAAAAAAATGAGAAGCTTAGTGAGAACTTTCAACAGAGGTTGCACAGATGATCTACTCCAGCAAGTGAGATTAGTGTCTGCCAAAGAGCAGTCAAGTGCTTACTTCAGAGAATTCAGGGATTTTTGTGCAATCCCTTTCCCTTTTCCTCTTTTTCCTTTCCACTAACAATGGCACAAACCAGTGCTGGAGTACAGGTGACTCAGAATTGTGCTACAATTTATTCTTCTGTTGACTACATTGTTTCCAACCTGGAAAAAAAGACATTTTAGAGAAGAGGTCATCCCACAGTTTTTGAGAGATAACCATTAGAAGGGAAAACATGCCCTCCCTGTAAACCAGGGTGTACAAATATATCACTCTCCCTCTCAGTGTTCTCCTCATTGCCCCAGGCTCAGGAAGTGAGGCCACCAAGCCATTCACGGCTGGAGGATTTAGATAAGCCAGAGAGAGGGCACTGGTCTGAGGGAACGGTGGGTGTACAAAGAACACCAGCAAGCTTTTGGTCTTGGTTCTCAAATAAGAAATATAATCAATTAAGAGCTTCTGGTATTTCAAGGACAGGCATGAATTTTGGTAAATTCATCAACTTCATTAGCACAAAAAAATTTTATCCTTTCCTCCAGGAGTGTATCATTGATGAAGACTGTGAATCAGGGAAATATTGCCAGTTCTCCACCTTTGAATACAGATGTCAGCTCTGCAAGCCCCAGCACACAGTAAGTCCTGAATGAGAGGGGGTTTCATGTGCTCTTTAGAAACTCAATAAGTTACTGTTGCTAATGTCAGTAAGTCAGAATTGACAGAAAAGGAGCTGCAAGGCTTTCTGCATGAGGGTAAAAAATGGAATAATTATAAATCAAGATTGAGATGGCCCAACACATACCTCCCCTCCCCACCTTTTCTTTGCAGTTCTCAGCAGAACACCTGTAGGATAAAGAAAGTAAAAACTGGATGCTAGTTACACTTGTGTTGTAAAGTGAGCTCAGGCTGAAGGAGGTGGTATCCTTTCCCTGACCTAGAACCTTGACAGCTGCAGAGCATTTTTTCTCCTTAATTAGCAGTGCCAGTGGAGTCCTACTCCTTGCCCTGTGTTAAGCACTGCCTGTGGGATCCACTGGAAAAGAAATACAGATTTTTGTATGGCTGCCCAGACAGGGCTTTACATAGACAGGAAAAAAGCTGCTGAAATGCTGACCTGCTACCACTCTTTAAGATTGTTAACCAACCTAAAAAAAGGAAACAAAGAGACACACATGGCTTTTATTAGGTTGATTTCTCAGGCATGTGTAGTTGAAACTCTGGGGCAATTGTCATGCAAAGCAAC
Source organism: Thryothorus ludovicianus (assembly GCA_013397245.1). NCBI lineage: Eukaryota > Metazoa > Chordata > Aves > Passeriformes > Certhiidae > Thryothorus > Thryothorus ludovicianus. The sequence continues at coordinate 79,557 of VZTB01011856.1, read as the reverse complement.
CCTCAGCTAAAGATTTGCATTTCTGATTTGCAAAGAGATTTTTTTCAGAGAGGTTTTTTTCAAAGATTCTTGGTTACCAGTGAGGTCTGGTTCTTATTACAACTAAAAAATGGATTTTAATAAGACTTGGTTTTTTTTGCTTTGCTCTTTGAAAACAATTCTTCTGAACAAATTGTGAATTCCTGACTGCATTTGACAGTGGAAAAAATCAGTAATGTTCTCCATGGATGATGTTCCATTTATTAATTTTTATTTCCCTTGATTGCAGAAGGGAAGGCCCCAGGGAGAGTTTAGAGCAGCATTTCAGTACCTAAAGGGGCTACAAAAGAGCTGGAGAGGGACAGTTTGCAACTGCATGTAGTGACAGGACAAGGGGGAATGGCTTTAAATTGAAAGGGAACAGGGTTAGATTGGATACTGGGCAGGAATTGTTCCCTGGCAGGGTGTGGAGCCCTGGCACAGGGTGCCCAGAGCAGCTGTGGCTGCCCCTGGATCCCTGGGAATGTCCAAGGCCAGGCTGGATGGATGCTGCTGCTCTGCTGTGGAGGTTCCTGTCTGGCAATAGTTCCATGTGTGCTTCAATTGAGAAATGAAGCAGTTCTACTTAAAAAAGTGGAGATATGCCATGTATTTAAAGGTCTTGTTGTTGCCTTCAGGTCCAGGGTCTAATTCTGGGTACAGCTGTGTGTGGTAGCATGCACTGAGTGCTAAAGTGCCACTTTTGTCCTGTTCTTTGCCCTTGGCAGCCCTGCTCACGGGATGTGGAGTGCTGTGGGGAGCAGCTCTGCGTGTGGGGCCAGTGCAGGAGATCCACATCCAGAGGGGAGAATGGCACCATCTGTGAGAACCAGCACGACTGCAACCCTGGGACGTGCTGTGCTTTTCACAAAGGTACACAGGCCTTTATCCTATTCCCCTCAGCCTGCAGGAGCACTGATATTTGTCTCTTTTTAGCCCAGGGGAAGTGGCTAAATCTCTACAGAATCAGTAGCTTGTTCTCCCTTGGCCTGTGGAATGCCCTGGGTTAACTCCACTAGAAAGCTTTGAGAGAATTAGGAGTGAGATGCACCTGATGGGGTGCATGCTGGTGAAAGCAAAGCCTATTGCACACTAGAGATGAGAACAGCAGCAGAAGCACGAAGATGTGCATTTCCAAAAGGGAGTCTTAGGCAGACAAAGCAGCAGAGCTGTATGTCAAGCTTATGCACAGTAGAGCAAAAATGAGAGAATTAAAAATGTGCAGAAGAAATGAATGAGCTGGCTGAAAGTGGCTTCTCCTTCCTCTCAGCAAGCAGCCCATCAGAATCAGACTGCAGATACATTTCCTCCTCTTTCATGGGAGCCTTGCAGGGCACCACACCATACAGTGCTGACCAGGCAGCCAAGAGACTCAGAAGAATGGTGTTCCAGCTCATGTTGTCAGTCCACATGAGAATGTGAAACTTGATTTAGAGAAGGGACCACAGAGGTCTTGGGTGTGAAATCAATCCCCAATCTTGTCTGGTTGGGGTGCAGTTTCTTCAACTGCTTTATACCCATCAGTTCCTCCTTGCATTTACCACAGTTCCCCTTATTTTAGTGGTGACAAGACACAATTCCAGCCAACTCCCTGCACCAGGTACATACTTCCCTAGCTTTTTTCCTCGCTGTGAGCCAGAGCAGACCTTATGCTAATGGTTGGGATTGTCCCACTCTCAGCCTGCTGGTGGAGCAGGCTGCCAGGACATTCCAGGAAAACAAAGGAGAAAGCTCCAGCATCATTTAAAAGTGAAGAGGATCTGCTCAGCTTCCCCATGTTGATCTTGAGCATTATACAGTGAACCTTCAATGCTAAATAAGCTTGGTTAGGAAGGAACAGGAGATAGAGTTATTGAGAATATATATATATATATATATATATATACACACACATATATATAAATCAATAGGTAAGAACATTGATAGGATATCCTTATTAGAACATAAAATAGTGCTATTGATTAATAGCAATGAAGTTTTATTCTCTATGGCTCTCTACTTTAGCAGGGCTTCAGTGTTTTTCAGGTTAGGCCTAACTTTGAGGCCTTTCTCCATCACTAGAGTATTGCAAATGATTGTCCAAATAAAGATGTGTATTTTTATATAAAACTGTAGTAAACTGTGGAGTATTTGCTGCTCAGTATATAATGTTTTGTAATTGGGAACTGATAGGTCATGTACATTAAAGTACATGTGTCTGTGCATACACACATATATGTGTCTTTTGACCAAATCTGATTTAAAAACTTAGATTTCGAATTTTTCTCATATTTTATCCTGCCATATGAGGTGACTGAAGAAAAGGGAGGTTTGATAGGAACATCTGGAAGAGCTGAATTCTAGACTGTGCCTCGGAGCTACTAACAGGAGGAAACCTTAAATAATTTCTTACACAGGCTGAAATTCAGCCCTGTGTAGAAACAAGGGTGCTGAGCCCCAGATGCCATCAGACAGCTTTGCCCACGGTAGAATTGATGAAGTAAATAAATGTCTGAGTTGTAGCTCTTGTAAACTCACTAGTTTCTGAACACTTGCTCTGTATTTGTAGCCTCTGCAAAGAAATAGGAAAAATAGCAGAGTTTAAGATAGCTACATCTCTATTCAGATTTCAAACCATTAATGCTACTCATTGCAAAGGATTCCCTGCAGTGTTAGTTTTCTTGGGATTAGGAGAGTTTGGAATGTCCAGGGGATGGAGTTGCACTGTACTGCCTTGACAGCAGTTTCTGAGTCAACCTGATCTTGCTCATTAAGGGTGAACTTCAAATGTCTTACTCCCACCTAGTGGAAAAAACATGGATGTGGCTCCCTGTCATGTAAAGGGACTCAAAAAGAGATGGAGCCTGTCTTTTTGTATCCTGCATACAGAATTAAACACAGGGTCACCCCAGTTTAGCAGACAGCTGAGGACTTTCCCTAAAATGCCCTTCCCTTGGCCTGCAGAGCTGCTGTTTCCTGTGTGCACACCCTTACCTGAGGAAGGTGAGCCCTGCCATGATCCTTCAAACAGACTCCTCAACCTGATCACCTGGGACCTGGAGCCCGATGGAGTGCTGGAGCAGTGCCCCTGCGCGAGTGGCCTGAGCTGCCAGCCTCAGAGGTAGGGCAAGCAAGCTGCTGGGAATTTCTGAATTCTTTCTGTGGGAAATGGCCACGGAACTTGCAGATTCTGCCTGGCTAGAATTGATTCTGCTCGTCAGTAGCACTGAAACCTTCTGCTTTGTCCCACACAGATGTGCCTAATTGAGTTTGGCAACACATTAATCCAGCGTGAATCAAGTGTGTGCATTAATGAGGCTGGGACTGCTTTTTAATCAGTCAGTGCTACCAGCTGTTGAGATTCATCATTCCAATTTCATTCTCTGCACACAGGCCCTGTCCACCAACTCTTACATGAGACTGGGCTTTGGTCAGATTTTTGCTTGCTTTAGAATGTAAGGTATGCTAAAAGAATTTTAATACAAACTTTTCATAAGCAATGCTTTTAATATATTTTTAAAAGGAGTTATTTGCATCATCAGCAGTTTCATTGGCAGAAAGTGAGATAATTTCAGTTTAGTTAAAAGCATTTTTAGAAAACCTACATTTTCTGTAAAATAAATTCTCAACTTTGCTCCTACACTATCAGCATCGTATTAACTTCCAACAAGATGTCATAGCTGGGATAGAGATGCAGATTAATTTTTCTCTCTTCTGTGTCCAACTCTATGTTTTTTCATGTTGAAAAGGAATTGGTAACATTTTGTTCCATAAATATCATCTAAGGAAGCAAGCAGAGCTGAACCCTTTCAGCACCAAAATTTTTATTAATGTGCCATTAACCTCAGGGCAGGTCTGTCAGCAAATGTCAGGTCTAGTAAGAACAACAACATTTCGGATGAGGATACAGAAAAACAGAAATTAATTACGATGTGAATATAGCTGAAATGTCCTGAATTTTCTATCTGAATCTGAAGATCCAAGTAACATTTTTTGGTTACCTGTTTTTTTGACCGTCACTGCTGTCTTCTTTACTAGGATCAAACATTTTGTGCTGTTAGGATCTCTGTATGTGGAAATCCCATTTATAACTCTCCAGCTGTCAAGCATGTAAGAATCAGGCACTTGTGAAGTCAGCTACGGCAGATCCATTGTGCATCCAACATGTTTTCATGTGGGGAGGAAATGGAGAATTTCACAGACTAGCAGAAGAACACAAGATTTTCTACTGTATGACCAGATGTGCCTTTTTCCAACAGCCACAGCACTACATCTGTGTGTCAGCTGCCTGCCAATGAAACCCAGCACAGTGAAAAAGAAGATCCCTTAACCATGGATGAGATGCCCTTCCTCAGCCTGATGCCCCAGGATCTCCTCTCTGATTACGAGGAAAGCAGCGTCATCCAGGAAGTGCGTAAGGAATTAGAGCGTCTGGAGGACCAAGCAGGTTTGATGCCTGAGCCTGCCTCAGCTCAGGAGCTGGTTTTGGGAGATGAAATCTAAAGCCCAAGCACCAGTTCAGTTAGTTCTTTCTAGATTTGTTTTTTTGTTTAGTGTCTTGCTTGTACGAACTCTGAACACACACTGCTGGATAGAAGTGCAATAAACAAGGTCTTCAAGGAGCATCCTTCTCTGTGCACCAAACCTGCATGTCCCAGCTACTGGGAATTCATTCAACCCCTGGATGAAACCTTCTGCCAAGTGGGAACGATAGGAGTGCTCTTCTGGATTTGTACTTTTCCCCTGTATGTGGCAAATAAACTTCTTAGTACTTGTGCTCATTAAAAAATACACACAAGCATAAATAATTTTAAGTTACTAGAAACTATAGAGGTGACCTTTGAGTACAGACATTCAGAGCTGTTTTATTTCTCTAGGGTAAGAATCATCTACTCTGACACTTGCAGTGACATTTTAAGGAATTTTTAAAGGAATATAGATTTTTTTCTTTAAAATTGGTTTGTACTTTTAATATACTTCATAGGCATAAATCTGTGCATGTTACAAGATGTGATTAGTTTTACCATTTTAAAAGGTCATTGATTTAAAAAATCAATAACAAGCTAAGAGTAAAAAATGACCTCCCAAACCCTCCAGCTCCCTCACCAGTTTGCTACCGTGGCTCCACTATTAATGGTTTTCTGGCAGATAGATTTCATCATCTGTTGTTGCACATGGTAAAAAAAGATGTGAGGTTCCAGCCAAGGAACTTTTCTTGGTGCTTCTTCCCAAACAATCCCTATTGCTCATGTCTTGTTTGGAACAGCAGAGCACCCATAACAGGAGCCAGGTGTAAGACTGTGCTACCAAACTGCACATCTTTCACCACTTCTGGTGTAGGAGGCAGCTTTTCAACAAATTCCTTGGGCACCAGAATTAATAATTAACAGCCATTATTGTTATAAGCAGGGAGGATAATATTTCACTGTAGCTGCCTCAGTTTTGGTTTAAGGATTCTACAACCCATTCTCACAGCAACACATACACACACACAGACACCGTCTCTGAAAGTTCACTGAGTCCACCCTCCCTTTCTAGCCCTAATAAAATCATTGTGCCCTAGAGACAGCCCCATCTATACAAAGAGAAGGAATTAAGTGCCACTGCAATTTTCCCGTTTAAAAATATATCCATGAGAGCAGTAACTGTCTGTAAATACTGCCCTCTTAAGGACAGTATTCTTTCTAGTTCATGGTGCTGCCATCCCCGGATTTAATTCTACATTTTTGCCTTTCCCAATGTCCAAGTTTGAAGAAAATTCATGATCCATTTGAAAGGTAATTGTTTCTCTCTTCCAAAAGCTCTAAGGATGCTTTAGCAGTCTCTATCTGTGGTAAAGGGTAGTTTAATGAAGTTTCCTACCTCGGGGATGGTATTTCCCCCTCTGCTCCCTTTGCCCTCACTTCCAGTCTCACAGATGCTGGCTAAGAGGCAGCACAGGACAGCCAGAAGGGGAATAATGAGGGAATGCCTCTGTGCAATGCCTGCTTCTCAAGCTGCCAGATTCCTCAGCATTTTTAGGCTGCTGTGGGCCAGCATGAAAAGAAGAACTGAAGGTTCTGTTACTGAACATCCCTTTCCCTCTGGAGTGGAATTTAGCTGCCAATCATACTTGGAACTTGGAGGTTTTACTGCTGAGAAATTCAGTTCTGGAAAAGGAAACTCAGCAGTTGAAGAAAAATTTGGTGTGAATGTAAAGAGGAGCAGCAGGCAGGCTATAAACCAGTTCCTGCAACAATGGAGGGGGTGTGCACATACACACAAACACACAGCCTTGCAATTCCAGCACTGCCTTGGGGAAGTCTCCATTTCCATGAAACATTTCCATAATTTTTAAATAAAAAAACACAGCATTTAATGATTAAAATAACACAACAGAATGAACAAATGTTTTATTGGCATGTTCATTGTTGTAAACAGCATCTGGCATGAAAAAGTTTACCAAAATCTTTAGATTGTTATAAATTAGGTGGTTTTTCCAAAAACTATGGAGAATTGTTCTCTATTGATCTTTATGGACCAAAGCAAAAAATTGCTGTTCCTAGGCTTTTTAATGAAATCATGTTGACTGCATCAGTCTTTGCACCACAGCCTGAACTACCGAGTTCGTACGTTGAGGTGTTAAGAGGTTGCCCCAATATTTGACTACATATAGCTATGGAATCAACTCTGGGAAAAACAAACTGACTTTCAGCAGGTGGAGAAGATGCAAACTTGTAATAGTCTTAAAAACAAAATGTACAAAAAGTAGCAGAACAGAACAAAAACTTCATTAACAAGGGGAAGTACAACCCTAAAGTACCCAGCATTGTCAAACATAAAATGAATACAAATTTAAATAAGCAACTATACTTCCAAATGTACACAATGAATGTTGATATGTGTAAAGAAATAGCATGGTAAATAGCTGAACTGCAGTTCTGGTAAATGGATAGGGCAGATTTTATTTACACATCGAACGCAATACACTAGAGCTGCTCGTCGGTAACCTATAAGAAACCTCCTCACCTTACACCAGCACTTCTCAAACAAACAGCGCCAGCTGGCAGCTCCCTGCACACACCTCTCAGACCCTTCTGGTTTATGGAAGAATGTTCTAAAACCTGACACTTGCAGCACTCCCGTGCCTGGCCCTTCCCTGCTGCTTTCCTAGAACCAATGTGTTAACGTTTACTCCAGACTCTCTGATGAGGTAATGCGTGTATCAGTGAAACAAACAGAGAAAAGGATTCTTTCATGGCCTTTGCACAGCTTTTATTATTAAGCTATAAGTATCCTGTTGGAGGCTAGTTTCACTAGCTACTGTGTGCACACTGTCCTCGACAATTTCCACTCGTTTCCCTCCCCGCCCACTTTTGAGTTCTAATCTTTTATTTGCACATCCCTTTTAGCTTTACAGTACATTTGACTATAGTGCACAACATGATTCCAAGTCCCACAGTGCCCAGCGGGGCCCTGCCTGCGGCCGGCGTCGCCCGGCTGTGCTGGTGTCAGCGCTTTACACCTAATGAATGTCCTGCCGTAATGGCACTACACAGTAGTAGTGAACCTTTTGATTGGAAACAAAAAAAATTCCCCAGGGAAAATGCTATAGCAAGTATCAGTCTTGAGTCATATCTTTATTTGGTGCTCCATCCAGATAAATTTTTAGTGCTTTTTCTTTACGGGGAGAGTAGGTTACCCGGTGTCCAGTTTTCTGGAGTCTGCTGCTTTCTTTTTTCATCAGTTCATTTCTTTGCTCATCTGTTAATTCCATTAATTCTTCAGTTTTATCCCTACAATGTAAACATATTCAAAACATATAAACAAATTCAGATCAATACAGTAACCACAAGTAGATTTCTGCTTTTTTTTCTCCTTGAAAAACCACAGCTAAGCATGAAATTATTCAGGGATTACTTTGTTCTCCAGGAACAGGCAATGTGTCTAAACCTGCCTTTCCAGCAGAAACATTCAGTGACTACAGACCAGGACAAGAAACAAGCCCATACTCCTCCATCTCTCTTATTCCTCCTCTTTCTAGACAGCCACAGCTCTGCTCTGTTTTTGGTCTCAGTGCCAACAGCTGGAAGCAGTGTGTCAGCCAGTCCTTACCAGATGTTCTCCCAAGTCCTTTTTCATCAGAACCAGCACATTATTAACCAGCTGCTTTTCCCCAGCTCACATGCAATTATGCAAAAAGCAATGTGTCCATGAGGTTGACCCACCCACCAAATTTAGGAGAAATGACAACATTCAAGCTCTCAGTCCTCAACTCCTGTCCTGGGCTACTGCCACCAGCTGATCAACATTTTTCACACTGACAGAATTTTTAGCATAACAGGCTTTTTAGAAAGAATCCATACTAATTTCTCAAAGGAATAAACTCAGACAGTAAAATCCTTGCTCTCCAAAACCTACAGCAAGACTCTCACTAAATCCATGTGGGATAAGGCTCTTCTTTAAGAAATTAAATCCAGATACACACTCAAGCATAGCAACTATCTTCAATTTCAGTGGTTTGGGAGGAAGGATTGAATAAAAAGGTGCAGTTCTCGTTTTCTTAAACTTAATTGATATTCAGGCTTTTAGGAAGCTGAGGAGCACAAATATTTCAGCTGAATGTTTTAAACCTATCCTTTAAGGTAACAAAGAGTATTTTATTACATCACATCAACCCACAAATGTCAACCACAGCTTTTTGTGTGTGTGTGGTTTATTATACTGTAATGAAATACATACCTATAAAATATTACTGCACCATCATCACAAATGTACAGGGGCCAGACATTCAATGTAGATACTTTCGGGTTCCAGTCCAAGTCTTGATGGATCTCTAGTATGGAAATGTCGCATGGAAAGGTTCCTCTACCCTGCAAAAAGCAATTGCTTAGTGAATACAATAAAACTCATAATCACAATCTGAGCCATTAATAGGTAAAAGTACACAAAGTCTTACTTACCTTTGCAAATTCGATGTTTTCTAAGAGTATTCCACTTATTTCACTTAGCTGTGAAGAGAAATGGTGGATTTAATACTATTCCAAAGCACTGTTACACTTAATGTGTCTACATAAAGTCAATAGTTGTCAAATCTAGAAGTCAAATTATCTGCAAGTCCTCCAATGTACAAAATTACAGTGAGAAGTACACATTGTTAGCATTTCTGAAGTTACCAGTGTGTGTCACAGGTGACGCTTGCTGTGACAGCATTTCATCACACTTCTCTTAATACTGAAGAGGAGACAAAAAAAGTTCATAGAAACAATTAATTAATAACATTCAAGCTCCAAGATACAAAGTGCCTCATGTTAAACCCTGTATGACATGGAAGGTGTTATTCAGTCAGCCTGGGAGCAGGCACAGCAGGAAAATATGCATGGCTAAGACCCACCTCCACACACCTGCACTTTCTACCAGAATTTTAAAAAATAAAATTGTTCCCTGCACATCAATTCTTAAGGCAAGAAAACAAGGGCAGCCAACTCTTTATTCAGATACAAGTGAGGAGGAATTCTTGACTGCATGGAAGAACCTGTAAGTCATAACTTCATTCCTAACTGAGGAATGCAAGAAAGCAGCCCATAGCTTAACCTGTGTAAAACACAAACCCAGCCTGTGAACTGACACCTCTAATTCATCAATTCTCAGGGTCACTGACACCAGCAGTTTTACTGGCCTCAGCATCCAAGGTGGCCTCCTAACAGTTGGGTATTGCCATGTATAAATAAACATTTGTCCAAGAGTGGAGCCCTGTGATACACTGGATTAACAGAACAGTCTCAACAGGAGACACTCCAGATTTCTGCTGGGATCACACAGGTCTGCTTACCTGTTAGAGCATCTTGGCCTTAAGTAAAGCCAAACCATACCACAGCCATACTTCCTTCCAACCTAAACATAGTTCAACCTACTTGATACAGCAACACCACCCCTCAGCAACAGCTCTCAAATTCAAATATGAGGAGGTTGAAAAGTCTAGTATTATGGAATACAAAATATCAGCTTGAGAAAACACCAAGAGGCAATAGCTCAGCTTTTCTTTCATGTGTGTTTTTTGAGGATAAAGGACACAGGTACTGTTAAGCTGCTTTAACTTCAAGATGTGACCTTTTTTGCATGTATTCACCTGAATACTTTCAGACCAGACCATTACACGAAACTAAAAAGTAAAGCTGATAACTCATGTGGTTTGGTAATGGGATGGGATCAGTTCCTGGGGAAAAATAATCACCATGCACCAAGATTTTTGGAGCTATGACATCCTTGAGCTTCCCACCAGAGAACATCAATAATTGTCTTGGTCATCACAAGAAACTTGCATCATGTTACACATTTTACCTTCTCTTTTAACTCTTCAACACTGCTGCTTTCTAGTACTACTTCCTGGAAAGAATCTAATTTCATCTCTGATGGCCTCCATCGTCTTGATAACACAGCAAGCTGTGACATGGATTTCATCTTTTCTACTCCTATCAAAGAAAGAGAAAAGTTTGTATTAACATCACAAAATACCCTATTTTAAATTAGGGTTTGTCCATAGCTTAAAGATCCTCTAATATGGAAGGCTACCCTAGAGATATGTGCACAAATTAAGTGACCCAGTGTGCTGCGAGCAGTTCACTTACAAAGAAGGGGAACAGAAAAAAACTATGATTTAGTTGAAGTTTTCTGTTATCAGCTCCTTTAAAGGAATTTTTCATGGGCAGAATCTCCTTGAAGCCATAGGGCATAGGTTTCCATAGTGGCCAGCTCAGTTATCCACAGCAGATCCATCCACTGAACCAGAGGCTGACTCCAGCTCTGGCACGAGACCTTTCTCAGCCACCTGTTATTTATTCATTTACCAAAATAAGCTTTTCCCTTTCACCTTCTATGCCACCCTCATCAACTCCACACTTGTTATTGAAATCTTCTTTCCACCCCACCACCTTCAGGAGTTTCAATATGTCCAGCCTTTTTATACCTTGCCCCAGGTTCCAGAGGTGTCTCTGGTTGATTGAACAATACAGTTTATATTACAACTAGACAAGCAGAAGTGATATCCAAGGGTTGATTTTATTTTTAATTAGTCTATAATTTTATCATCTAGCACGCAGAACACGTGGCTTAGACATTTATGTCTAACATCACATGCTTGTTTTGCATGAAGCTGTTGCAGAACACCTGAAAACCCTGTAATCTCTAATCTGTCTGTGAGTTAGGTGGGCTGCAAGACCTACTCACTACAGAAACACTACAGCAATTATCTAAATCTAATAATAAATAATCTAATAAAAATTTTAAACACTAAAGTTTGAACTGCAGTGGGAGCTGATAGGTATGTCCAGAGGAATCTGAAGGCCTCCTGAATCTCCTTTAATAATTTCAAATTTTGATAATTGCACTGGCACAATTCTGTTAAAACTGAAAATACCTGAATTGAACAGAGCTGCCAAAATACTCAACTAACACCTAAGTGAGACTTCTTAAACCAGGTATGCTTGGGAAGAAAATTCTTGAGTAAATGGAATTCACATTCTTCACCTATACATTAACTGCACTACCTAATTTAAGTTAATCTAGAGGCCAAAGAATCAGCCTACTTTTCTGACTCTTAAATTATGCTTTTGCATTTAGAATCAAAATTTTAAGCATATATGCAAAGGTATGCTTAAGAAATGGCATCATTTAAATTATATTTAAGCAGAATTTCAGAACCATTCTGCTCTCTAATATTTAATTCCAAAATTGTTTTGATGAACAGAAGTTTATTTTTTCAATTCCTTCATGACAGGAGTATTTTTCAATCCTGTCTGAAACCAATAAATAACCGAACTCACGCGCCGACTTAGATTATACAAATGTATTACATATCTGCATGCACGTATTTCAGCTACCTATTCATCACCAATACTAATTCAAAAATAAATTATTACCATCAAGTATTTCTAAGAAGACCTCCCAGTTGCTGGAAATATTGATGTCTTCTTCATAGATATGATAATCCAGAAACACAGTGCCTGGATTCTTCCAGGTTTTCTTTCGTAGGCGAAACCTATAAATACATCACAAAAAAACCCAGTGAGTATCTACCTGCTGATGAACACTTAGCACTGCCAGAGATCAAAACTGATTATTTTCTGACAAAACTGAAATACTACAACTCATTGATTCAGGGCTTGGTGAAGTTTAACAGGAACAAGTTAAATGTTCTGAAACAGTCCTGACAGCAGGGCATCACTGCTGGCTTAGTGCTGAATCATTCATAACACAAGGAAAACAAGTCTGTATTCCACTTGTTCACTGCAGGAAATATGTGGGGATTTAAAGGAAGAAAGCCATTTCCTGATTAGGGATTACTCTATTATGGTAAAGGGCAGACAGCCCAGATCAGGGCTGTACACATACACGAGGATGCTGCACAAGCAGTTTGCTGCCGTGATCTGTGCTGGGCTTGCATGTAGAGGGCAGGTGGCTTTTTAAAGAACTGGTTTACTTAATGTTCCCCTTTCTGAAGGAAATAATCATTATAGAGATCTAAAGTTGCAGACATGTTGCACATAGGAATTCTATGTAAATATTATCCCCTATAGAATTCACTCTGCGTGAGATGAAAGTCAAGAGCTGCTGAATTAGCGTTTGTATTCACAACCTGATTCAAAGACCACAGCAATTTATTTCTGCTTCTTTCATCAGTTCCTTTCTCCAGAAGAGGAAAGAAACACCTAAACACATTTTAAAATGATATTTAATCAGGTTTACCTGTCAATTGTCAAGTCTAGGCCACATTGCTCTCGAAGCTGAGGAAGCAGCTCCTCCTTGGACTGTCGGACAGTCATTCCTTTAGCAAAAACTGCATCTAGAAGAAACTTGCATGGCTGTGAACATAAACAGAAAGAGATTAAAGACAGAATCCTTTTGAACACAAAACTGTACCTCTGTTTATACTTTGTGACCAGTCCCATCCAGCTGGCAAAAAGATCAGTAGAAGGTTTCTCATCAAAAAGGTAGGCAGTAAATTCATTAAAATGGGACATAAATGGACTAATTTGTGTAGCAGCAGCCCTTTGGCAGGGCACTCCAACCCTCTGACTGCCTGTGCTTTGCTGCTAACTGCTACCATTACATTCACATGCCACACAATGGCAAAAGAGCTTTCAAATCAAATAAGCCACATCATCACAAAAATACCACATTTTGGCTTTCATGGATCAGACACAACTCCATGACTCCATGGAAGTTGCTTTTAAATTTATCTCATTCCCTGCTTTAGCAGTTCAGCTAAACTCTTATCCATTATAAACACATATTCTGCAGTTCTGTCCAAAAAATAAAATTAAAGTGCATATACAATGTCACCTTCTAAAGGCTGCAATATCCAGTCTACAGTCTATAGAACCACTTTCTGTACTTTTCACGTTCCAGAAGATGCAACAAGCTTATGAGCTGCTTTACTGCAAGAGAGGCACTTTTGTTTCAGGTTTGCCTTGTGCAGGGGAGACCATTACCCAGATAACCCCCCCTGACAAACTGCAATCTGCAGCACATGAATGGCATGAATTACATCAGGTCAGCAACACTGAAAACCACAGCCATGAGCAAAATGCTTTGGAGAGAATGCTACATTACTGTCATGCATTTAAGGGAAGCAAAGAAACAAATCACTTGTCCTCCACTTACACTACAGAAATAAAGACACTTAAGAGAGTGTAAATCACACTCCAATTGCTTACTTGGAAAAGAAATCATCTCAAACTCCTTTTCTAAATCCAGAAAAATTTGCAGGGAAATGTGAAGAAAAGAAGGAGTTTCATTTTTTTTTCCAAGATTACAAAACAAAACCTTGGCTGCGGCCCATATTAACATTTTCATGAATCAGTCTTGAAACATTTCAATGCCTTACCTCAGGCTCATTTACCAACAGCTGATAGACTTTGACTCTGTATTCACCCTTCTTAAGGGCTCTTCCAAGTCTAATAGTTATCTAGAATGCAAAAGGAATATCAGTTAGAACCAGTATCAAATTCAGAATTGTATTTTGTAACACGCTACCAAAGACCAAAATACTTATTTCACTTGTTGTAAATTAACTTTATCTATATTGTATCAATATACTTTTAATGATTGAAAATAACTTCTAAATAACCTTATTGTCATCAGAAAATGACGAAAGGGTCTCATTCAGCCGAACACTCTCAAACTCTTGATTGCTGGCATAGACTCTAAAGACTTTGAAGTGAGAAGATGGAACTCCAACAAAAGGCTCCAAGTGTTGCTTGAAGGCAGACAGTGTAATTCTTTTATCAACATGCACCATCAGCCCTAAGCAAAAAAAAAAGATAAAAATGGTATGAAACACCTTGCTACAAAACAAAGCACTCTCACATACAATTCCCATTTATTCAGTTAGCACTTGCAGCACAACAGTACTGAAAAGCCTGAATTATGGCTAATGGCTACATTTACATTTCATCTAATGATGTTATCACAACCTTTAAATGCATTGCTACGTTTTAAGTGTTTATGAGTAGATATTTCTGGGGGACACAGCAGTTCCAAAATGCCCTGGTTTGCATTCAGTGACACAGCACAGCAAAGCAGTATCTTGTCTTTTCAGAAAGAAAGCAGAGTTCCATGGAGCAATTGCAGATAATCCTCCTCCAGTTTTCCCTGCCTCAAAGGAGAAGGGATTGCTTTGGTGTTGGGACTGGCCAGGCACAGGCCACCCAATTCCTTCTATTTTCCTTCCTGGCTTTCAGCATTAAAAAGGTTAATTCCGTGTTCTACAGGGTATCACAAGACAAGCTCAAATCCAGATTAATGGACTTTTTAATGGAATAATGCTGCAATTAAGGAAAATCTTAGTAACATGAAATTCTAGAAAGTAAAGGGAATAGTTCATCTTCAGAAATTGCATTTCTTGTACTATGCTATGAACTACGTCACGATTATATAATGTCATGACACTCTAGAATAAACTATTCAGAATACTAAAGTGAACAAATAAATTATGTGAATTATACTACAAATAAATAAGAAGCTTTCCCCTCAGGATAATAGTTTACGTGATGTACTATGATAACATCAAAATTACTGCAAACAAATAATTCCTGAATCCAACTAGACCTACCAAAACAAAACAGAGAAAAATGTCAGCAATTCAGAATTAGCCCCAAAGAAAGATTAGTCCAAGCTAAAGGAGTAATTTTATCAAAGCTTTAGTAGATGTTCTCTCTGTAGGAAATTCTTCTTTGTCCATTACTATTACAATCAGAGTTTCTGGATTGACATGAAAGCCTTTGCCTTTCAAAAAATTTATCCTAAATCCTGCTATTCTTTAATTATTCTGTTAGTTATAAAGCACATGCAGGTACAGAACATTTTTGAAATTATTTATTTTTCTGACAATTATATACCAAATAGGCTCTTACACTGAACTAGTTTGGACACTCATGTCAGCCATATGCCTCACTGTACCCCCTGCATTTCAGTTAGTGAATTAAATGGTCAATATCAAACACGTTTGAATTTTCTTTACAGTCAAACGACTGGGGCTTTTCAGGTTTGTTAGTCTAAATGGCAAAAGAAATATGCTGTTTTAACCACATTAAATAAGTGCATTCTGAAAAAGGAGAATCACCAGCAGCAGATGCAACTATACTTCCACTGGAAGACAACTTAGCTTGCTCTCCAGGGAACACTATCAATTTACATAAGTATTTGTTTATTTTGTTACAAACAAAAGAGCAAGACACTTTTCAAATATGTAATCACTTATTACAAGATCAAAATTAGGCTAGGTTTTTGCTGAACATCACATCCTGTCTGCACTTTCATTAGTTTTAATTTGACATTATAATCAAGTTTTTCAATACTGCCATTTGACTTTTTTTAACACATCCTATGAATTTAGTAAAACCCACAGAACTGTTTTAAGGCACTTAAAAAAGAATACATACATTTTTGCCCTTCTCCTGAACCCTCCTCTGCAGTGTAGGGTTCTGATTTAAAGTACATATACTGTGCTTCTCCTCTGCTCTTGCCACTTTCATCATATTCACTGTCAGTTCCAGAATCCTCTTCTGCCGTGTCCCAGGTTTCCTTCTTGCCCTGATTGGCTTTTGATCGCCTGCTACTCGTGATGCTGTGAGAATCCAGTCCATTGGCCAGGGGGAGGGGGGCATTGTCCACGTTGCACAAAGTGTCACTGCTGTGGCTGGAGCTGAGGATGTCACTGTCCACTGAACTAGTACTCCTGTCGTTATTGACATCCGAGTCTGACCGCTCCTCGGACTGCAGATTCTCTGGATCAGAAATCTGAATTTGGTTGTCAAGTTCTCTGTTTTCTGCTGATGCTGAAGAGTCTATTTCATTTAAAGGTGACTCAATGTTTTCAAAATCACTGGCTTCTGTGCTTTTGCTGCTGTCTCCATTATCTCCCTCCTGCTGCTGCTGTTGCTGCAGGGACAAGCTTTTAAGTTTTTCAGTGCTTTCTTCCAAAATTGCCTCTACAGATTTCATATTGCCTACAGGTCCTTTTACTCTTTCACAAGGCTCATCCAAGTTGCCTGCACTCCCACTAGACTTCTGATAAAGCGCCCGTCTGAGCTGAGATCCAGGAGCTTGCTCTGGCAATGACACGTACAGTCTGATGGTGTTTGCATGGCGATCCAAAAGCTTCCACAGCTGAGAGTCTGTGTATGTCACATGACGATCCAAGGACTCGGAGCTTTCAATGAACACCTAACAGAAAAGAAGTGCTGTATCATGTAGTGTTATTTGAAATAAATGCAACAACAGCAAACACAGGATTGAGCACACGTTAGAAATAATGTCATCAAGAAACACCATCTTTTATCAAAATGTTATAATACTTGCTTAGAAAAAGACAGACCGAGGAGTCTGTCGTATAATAATTACTTGTTTGCATAACCACGTTAAGATTGAACTGTAAGCAGACTGACCAGCTGCAGGAAATACATTCAGAAATGGATCCATAAATCACTCCATGTGCACCCTTCACCTCTGCATAGTACTGTTATGGTAGCAATGAGCCCACCACTGCAGCAGACTCTGTCTTTATTTTCCAGTACAGTGTCATAAGGAAGTTTTAAATGTATACATGTGCAAGCAAGAGTGCAATTAAATGTCTCCCTTCCCTTTGTCAAAAGGCTCTGTGTTGCAGCAGCACTGATTGCAAAAGGCCTCTAAGTAACTGATTAACAACTCAGTGCCATTGTTTTGCTCAGCTATGAGCCATCAAAGCCTTCCTTAGTCTTTCTTCATCAAGATTTAACATTGAGCTTCAACTTCAGAGACAGAGGATGCACAAAATGTGCTAAAAGATGTGCTATTTCTAATGTAGTAAAAAAGGGCAATGTATGCATTTAAAACATTAAAGTTATTTGAGTACTAAGTTACTCTTTTTCTGAATGCATTATACAATTATTATTGGAAATGCTTATTAGAAGTCTTTTTTGAAAAAATAATAAGTTGTTCAGGGGGAATCTTCATAGTGAAAACTACTGAATTTAAGATAGAAACCCATCAAAAACTTGCTTTTAGTTTTGATATTTGTATTTTTAATAAGTTTAATATTGAGACATTGTTCAGGCGGTTATTCAAGGCTTCATAGCAACATATCAACCTTTGTTCTCTAAGAATGCTTGCTTTTTAACAGTCTTCATCATAAGGCTGTTAAGCTCAGCATCATGTGAACCAGATTAACAGCCAGATGTCTCAATGCACTCTCTCCTATGTGCACTTGGTTTCACACACAGCCTAGAGTATTCATCAGCACCACTGCACCAGGCACAGAAACCCCACATACTAAAGTATGTGACAGTTATCCATTATCAATTCCATACATAAGTCCATGCCTTTTACAACACAACAGGTAAACACACACACAAGCAATGAACAATTTAAAGAGCACAGCAGGTACCTTGTTGCTTCTAAAGAAGCCTTCAGCTTTCAGTGTCTTGCTGGACACGTTCAGCAGACGCAGGTCATTGTAGCACCGCTCCAACACCACCCGCATGGTTTCA
The DNA here is from genome assembly GCA_013397245.1 of Thryothorus ludovicianus. Taxonomy (NCBI): domain Eukaryota; kingdom Metazoa; phylum Chordata; class Aves; order Passeriformes; family Certhiidae; genus Thryothorus; species Thryothorus ludovicianus. The sequence goes on along the minus strand of VZTB01011856.1, from coordinate 61,552 downwards.
GCGGGCAGGTGCGTGGCCTGGAACAGGAATGGACAGGGAGATAACCTGTGCATCACACATACCTTCAAAACTGAAAAAAGTGCTTCATTTCTGGGATTATTCACAGGGAAAGGTGCAGGTTTGTTTATCAACTTCGAAATTGCAAGAGAGAACACGGGGAGAGAAACCTTCCAAACCTATTCAGTCCCGGTGCCTTTCCTCCACCATTTTGTAGCAAGTTCAGTTTTTCCAAAAGGTCAAATGCATAAAATGGTCTGGCTTTGCAGAGAACTGGAAATTCATTTATGACAATGGTCTTATCTTTAATGTATTAACCAACTGAAAATTAAAACAGTTCTCAAACAACAGGCTTTGCACAGTGTTCACTTCACTTTTAGTTAGACTGAACTCAAATTGCTGGAATCACATTTTATAAATAATATTATGAAGTTACACCAACCACTGAATGATTTTACACAGAAGGGAGCAAATTTAACTCTCTGTCTTCCAATGGAAGCAGTTATGTCCCTTGGTTTAAAATCATGTAAAAAATCAATTTGCATCTTTTTGCTGGGATGAAAAGAAGAGATTGCACAAAGAACATGGACAGCTTTGGATGTTAGGTGTCAAATCCTAAAACAGGGAGGGGGCAGGGTAAGTTACACTGTTTCAGTTGTAGGGTAACAGTGCACTAGTTCTGTCACCAGCTGGACTCAGGGAGGTTGTCCAAGACACTAACTCTGGGTGCAAGCAAGAAGCAATCTGCTGCTTTCAGCAGGAGTGAGCGGGTGGACAAACTCAGCTGCAGCATCTAACCAAACCCTGCTGGACACAGCATAAACTGCAAAAGGTGCAGGCTCTCATTTAAGGTATGCAGATTATGACACATTTCACAGTCACAACAAATGAAAACTCTTTAATACAAGTCCTTAAGGACTCTAAATTACCTTTGAAATTAGCTGTTTAAACTCTGAAACTGTTTGATTCAAATAAGCTCGCACACTTATTGGAGGAGCAACAGATTCAGACTTCAGGTCGACTACATGAACCTTTACCATGACCTCTACAGGGAGGAGGAAAAAGAAAACAAAGTCACATATGTACACAATGAAAATTCAACAGGCAAAGAAAACACACATATGCTTGTCTGATGTAATAATTAAGGGGTTGCATTAAACACAAACAGTAAGAACTTGAAAAGCAGTCCAATTTCAGAACAAATTTAATACCAAAAAAGAAGAAAATCATCCAGTCTGACAAATTTCAGTATACCTTAGACCTGCTTTAACTAGAGTCAGCAGCATAGCACAATGCATTAGGTAGCTCTGAACACTGACTATAAAATTTAGGTTTTCTTCTTCCAACACTTCACACTGAAGCTGTTTTACAGCTCTGTGCTTGTGTCATTACAAAATATATTCAAGGATCAACTCAAAGCATATATGTAATTACATGTCTTACCACCAGGTTTATAGCACTGGAAACTTTGGTCAGGCCTTCTTGTTTCCAACAGTAAGTCAAACATGTAGGTTGACTTGACCCCTCCAAGTAACAAACCCATTGGAGTATCCTCTTCTCCCTCATACGAGCGCTCCAGGTAGTCATGGAACTCATCGTATTTGACAAGGCGACAGCAGTCCAAGGGAACAGCCTCTTCCAAATCCATTAGCTACATGCACACACAGAACCTCCCAAACATTAGTAACAGCTTAGTTGTGAGCTTAGTTCTTAACTTGCAAGCTAGAAATAGCCCACAGTGTGTATATCCAGGATCCCTTCAATTCACAACAGTCAAATTGGTTTTAGGAAACAAATCATACGTATTTTATACACATGCAATATATATGTGTTTCCAAATTCAAATAGAAACCTGCATGAAAATGCAGAAAAGATGGAATTTTGAAAAGTACCTACATAGGCACATGAAGACAGGTCTCAGAAGTATTTTCAGTAAAATACAATGCCTATCATTTATACCAGAGGGTGTCTTAGAGGCCTGAGGGAGTAACATCCACTAATTACTCTCTGTGTATCTCATGGAGATGTTAGCACATCTCAAATCTCAAAGTGCCATGCTGGTGCTCTCTCAGTCAAAAATATATAGGGCAAGAACCAAAGAGTATGAGTAGGTGAGCAAGAATTGATGTCTTCAGCTCCCACCTGTTTGTGGAAGGCAGAGATCAACACATGCCTCGGTGTTCACTCCTGTTACTGAATTAGCTGCCCTGGAATGTCCTCAAGGACTCTGTTATTACGTATCTAATACAAGGTTTTTTACTGCAACACAAGTAAAAGTGTTCAGAATTCTTCCAATTTGCTGAGGCCATGGTGAGTCTAACAGCAGCTCTCCCTGTCTGATTTTAAAATAAGGGTGTAACAGCTCATAGTGCCTTTTACAGGGGCATGCTGTATCACTCCAATCAGCCGATGGCTACTGGCAGAAAACTTAGCCCAATAACAGCAAACTAGAACACTTTTTTAGAAAAAGGGGACAAAAAAACCTCATCATACAGAACTTCCCAAGAACCAGTCCCCAAAAACCAACCCCCCAAAAAAAACCCCACAGCCAAGGCCTCTCAAATACACCTACAGTATTAAAAATTAAAATCTGAAGACACACAGCAGAAAACGTTATGTAAAACAATTTAACTATCCTGCTACACATAGCATACCTTGTAAGCTATCTCCACAGCTTCCTTAAGTGTTCTGTCCTTATGAACTTCCAATTTGTTCTCCATCATTATTTGCTTTGTAGGATGCATGCAGAATAATTTAATCTATAAAACGCAAAAAGAAGAAAAATGATCACAAAGGCATTTTCAAACATCCTTCCATTTAAGCTGAAAACCCCACATTCAAGCAATCGAATATGAAATACACCTTTAGCTCTGCTTCAGCTGTGGAATGGTTTCCTTTCAGCTGGTTACACAACTGCAGACAGAAAATGTCAAAAGTCCACGAGGTATATGTGTCTACCTGAATCTTCCTCCCAGCCAGGCTACAGCTTCTATAACCAGAACATCTTGTAGCCAAAGGCAGTGAATAAATGCTCCAAAGCAAAATGTACGTATGAACAATGAAAGTGAAATTCCTTTTTTAAATAAGAGTTACACATTTTGCAACGAGAGAACTTCCTTGTAAAACAATCACTTGATTCATAGACAGAGCAGCTGGCAGCAATGCTTGTAAGGCACTGAGGTCCTATTTTGTTTACTATTGAATCTAGGGTTGGAAAAAATTCTGCTCTTTCTGCAAGTAACTATTCAGAATTAGTTTAAGAAACATCACTGCATGAAGAGCCACAAAATGAAAAGATTTAACAGTGCAAAACACCTAACATACACATTCTTTGGAAGTAATTTTGCTGAAAATAGATGCCAGATTAACTAGTTTTGTTTCAGTTTTGATACCAGTTCAAATCCACATGCAATGCACATGAATTCAACAAAAATGTCTGGTGAATATCTCTATCAGATGCCTGCGCTATGTACAGGTTTCCAGCAAGTGTGCAATTCATTTAAAAAAATGAAAAAAGTGCAAACATTTATCACAAAGGAGTCCTTGTATCGTAGTAAAAAACCATTGTTTACTGTAGAAACATTTCCCACTAGCAATGCACAGTTACTCAGTCCAGAAGAAATTCTAACCTTGCATGTGTTGCGTTCAATTTCACGTTGCCTCTTTTCTTGTTCTTCTAATTCTCTCTCTTTCTGTACCAATTGTTTAATGTGCTCTGGATATTCATGTGTCTCGAGAAACTCTGCCAATAAAAACAAAGCAATAGTTTAAAAAAATACAGTTTTTCCACAGCAGGCAACCCTTTGGGCATTACACGTGTATTTATGTTTCCTGCCTTTTCATCTCTTTCTTTTTTCCACACAAATTTCCCACTGTGGAAATACCATGCTCTGTTCTCTTTTTCATTATATAAAATAAACTGAAGTCAGTCTCTCATTCCCCTTACTTATGACATGAGCAACACAAGAAAGTGATAGTAGCAAAGGATTCCAGTACCAGTATGCAGCTTTGCTGTAGTGAAGAAATACACTAAAGCTGATGACTGCACTTGATCCTGTTTTTACAATAAATGCAAATACTCTTCTAGAAAGTTAATTAGTTGACAATAAAAGTCTCAAGATATCATCTATATTGTGATAAAATAAACACTGCACTTCATGCAGATTACTGTACTTTATGCCATTGTTTCATAACAAGAAACAAAACCAAAACATCCAACTTTTAAGTTTAAAAGAAAAAAAATCCAACTTTTGCAAACACAGCTAACTTACTTGCATTTCTTGTTGGATCTTTCAGTCTGTATATCAGCATGTAAGCATTTGTGGAGCTAGGGGAAGAGAAGGGACAGCTGAATTTATCACTCAGGAGACAATATTGGCTTCAGAAGCTGCTCTGGTTTCTTTATCTTTCAGTAAGGAGCTATGCCATAACTATGTAACACATAAACCAAGAAGGATTTTCAAAAATAACTATCACATTATTTTAACAATCTGAAATAGCAGTCAAGGTAGTTCTTACAATTACCTGAAGCATCTGCTATTAATTTTAAGGTAACATGCACCTTGGCCATTCATTTGATTACACTAAAACACTACCAGAAAGAAAAGTAACATTACAGTGCTACTAACCTAGCAAAAGCACTGGAATAATAGCCTCTGCTTCCAGAAGATCCTCCATATGTTTTCTTAATATCTTCCTGAGTTATCTAACAGGAAATCAATGTAATGATTACTTGAGAAATTTGCACTAATTGAGATGCATTTACTCTCACTAGGAAACACGGCATCACATAACATACTATATTAATAATAATTCAGATTTAAAAAAATATTTCTGCTTATTTGCTGACTTCCAAAAACAATTTCAAAGTGATCTTCTTCTCCATTTTACAATGAATGCAAACATAATTTTTCAGTTTTAAAAGTAGGAACTTAGAGAAAAAGATACAGGCTCCTGATTGCAATACTAGCTATGGGTGATAGCTGGAACACCTCCATCAGCAGGTTTAACAGCACAGTCTGGGATGTAACAGATCTACAAACACTTCTCTAAGCAAGAAATGTTCTTCACATGTACAGAAGGCAAAATTCTAAATCCAGTCTGTACATGAATAAAGGCTTCTTTAGGAACCATCCCACCATCACTGCCAAGGAGAAACACTCCTTTCCCCACACAAAAATACATAGATAAATAAATAAAAAAACCTCCAACCCCCCAGAAATCAGTTAAGCTAATGAGTGAAACATATGTATATGGCAGGACATTAGGATGAGAGGATGAAATCAGGGAAATACTTGAAATAAATATAATGAAGCTGGTTTTATGGGCAGCTAAGTGGAAAAGCACAAAACAGAAATTTATTGGTCCATTTATGAGTAGAAAACACAACTAAAAATACTATTTTTACCTTGCTAACATGCTGATCATTAAAGCTGTACCACTGATCATCACTAAAAGATTTTATACAGGCATAATAATGGCCACCAGCAGCGCTTCCAGAATGAACCATGACAGAAAAGAGTTCATACAGTAAAGAATTCTGTGGAGAGAATAAAAAGGTGTGATACGTATCCAGTGAAGAAATGCTAAGCAACTGGTAATTTTAAAAAGCTTTAAAACAAGGACACAAACCCAGGTATATAAATAGTTGGATGTAAAGAGCAGATTTGTGTAATAGAAACTAATTAATGCAACAGGCACTGACCAAAACCAGAGCTCTGCTATGCTAAACTTTACACAGGGGTTTGTAGCTACAAAGCTTAGGTCTATTTGCTATCACCCTCCTCCACACTTGCTGTCATACACTTCTTTTTTCATAGATAAATGGATGGAAATACAGGGCACTAAGCACATGCCTTCAGTGTTGCATATAAATGAAAAAATAAAACTGAACCATTCTGATTCACTAGCATTACAAGGATATTTTTAGACTATGTAGAAGAAACATTGTATGTCCCAGGCATATCCCACATCTATTACTAAGATATCCAAACCAAAAAGCTTGGCTTGACAGCTAGTTTGCCTTGAGAACAAGTAGTATGAAATAACTGGCCAAAGCTACTGTCAATACTTAGACATGCCACTTGCATTACAGACACATTAAAATTTGCTGGTCTTGTTCCAGTCAAGTGACAGGAATTACTTTTTTCATCATTTCCAACTAAGACTGACAGTATTCAGAACATATACCAAATAAACCCTGTCAAATGGTCCAAGGTAAACACAAACAGGGTCACATGCAGAGATTAACATGCAAGTGAGCCTTTAAAACTGCTACTTTATGAAAATACCAACTGAAGCCAAACAGTTTCCTAAGAAGGCTGAATGAAAGCTACTGGCCTGATTTCAGAGGAATTCACTGAAAAACAATAGATGAAGCACATATTGTAGACACTACCATAAAGTTCAGCAATTTTGATGAAAACCAAGTTTATCAGTGATCTCTACCGACCTTGATGTCCTACAGTAGGATAGCTGCTATCCTGGACTGACTTGCTATTTAATTTCTTTATATTAAGATGATTGAAGGAATATTTAAGGTTTAGACCCTTGGCTTCATCTATACCACTGCTCAAAACTTCTCAATCTTCTCCTACTATCTGCAAGATGCTTTTGCAGCTAAATCTGGTAGGCCTTTGACAGCTGGCCAAAAGTAAAAATATTGCTCACAAGGCAAAACAGGTCTTCAGTTTGAGGGTCTGCTGCCAAAACAAGTTACTGGAAATTCTCAGTCTAACAAGCTGGGAAGACCTTTATTCTCTCAGGTGACCTCCAAATCAGTTGAACTCTTTCCTTTGCTGCAATGTCAATTTTTGAAAATTTAAATACTCAGATGCTTCCAACCTCTCATCTCACCTCTAATGTCAGAATAAATTATATTTCTATCATTTACATTTGTGGTGGGTTGACCCTGGCCAAGAACAAATCACCCCTCCAGCCAATCAGTCACTACTCCCCTCAAGTGTGATGGTGGAGAAAATGAGAAAAGCAAAAGTGGGAACACTTGTGGCTGGAGACAATGACAGTTTAATAAATAAAGGAAAAAAAATATAATAAAAGTGAAAATAGTGCAGTGATGCAAAAGCATTACTCAGCACATCCCCCCAGCAGACCAATGCCTAGCCAGTCTCTGAGCAACAGCAACTTTGGAAAGCCCCCAGTTTTTCCTGCTGAGCATGATGGTGCACAACAGGGAATCTGGCATGGAATATCCTGGTGGTGAATCCAGGTCAGCCTTGCCAGCTGTGTCCCTCCTTCCAGCCTCCTGCCCACCCTGCTAACAAACCAGTGTTATCATACCTTTTCACTGCCAGCTTTAGAGATCCTCTCTGCTGCACTATTGCTTTCAAGGCAGATTCCTTCATCAACTCCATCATCATTAGAAAAATCATTGCTCATCTGATCACTGTGACAACTGCCTTCATTTTCAGCTCCACTATCAGTGCAACTCTCGGTCTGAGGAGACTTCTTAAAAATAAGACATACATGCAAACATTACACAATATCAAAAGTTACATGGAACAAGAAATAACAGCGTTTAAGAAATGAAAAAATTCACTCTATGAAGCAATTAAATTCCTCAAAATACTAGAGACCCCTGCAATTCAGCACCAAGGACAGACTGGTTTCTATTGGTGTCTTCAGTGTACTTCTTCAGTGTTCCTGAACTCTGTGTGCAACTGAAGGGTAATTAGCAGTTTTCAGACTTGACAAGGTTATATTTGTTACTAGCCTATTCCACGCATTAGCTATCCTCAATTCAGTACCTGGAAGTCTGATATCAAACAACAAACCTGTTGTAACATGATCTCGTTAATCAGAGCTGACTGAAAATACTTTCAATCACAAAAAAAGAATTTTTTTTCCATTTCAGCTCACTGGACTGATCCAAGATATTAGAGTAAGACTGATTAGTGTTCTGTTATCTTAACAACACAGTGTCACCAACACTTTGAATGCAGCTCACTCAGTATATTCATCTCTTACCTGATCCTCTTGCCTCTGGATAATTGTTTTGATTTTCTGACAGTTGTTAATCTTATCTGAGTTCTATTCTCCCAGATCAATCTTCATTGTTATTTATGCCCCCTGCACAGTGACACTTTGAGAGGTATCAAATTGTCCACATGACATCCTTCCTAAGACAAGGGTTTGCAGAGAGCCAGAAAAGCCTCTCCATATGCACATCCAGGCAGTATTTCTCTTATACCAGTGCAAGCCAACAAATGTTTTCAGGAATGAAATTGGAGGAATTAATTTGGTCTTCAATGCAAAATGCACAGTATATACTTCTTAGTGAAGGTAACTGCACACCACAAATTTTGGTGAAAACCCAAAAAGTAAAAAGCCAGAAGATAGATGGGAAAAATAAAATATTTAGAATCTTATTTCTACAGTATACACTACATGGTGATTCAGAGGGAAGGAATTCATTACTAATGATTTCTGGACTAACTGCAGTATTCAGAGTTTTGAAACTTTACACCACCTCTTATGACCAACATGATCCGGACACAAGTTTCAGATAAATCTGCCATTCTGAAATTGCAGTAAATATGTAGAAGCCCTGAGACTCATGAATTTAAATCTGTCAAGTGAAGGTGTAAGAAATCTGAAACAGCTTCTTCATGGAAGCAGGAACCTCAATGACAAAGAACATGTTTTGTTTGCAATATTAAAAAAAAAAATCCACACGGACAGATATAAAATCTTCAAATTATAGCTCTAGCATGGCTAAAGAACACTTTATGTAGATGAATAATGTTGCTAAAATGGGCTTATAAGACTGGAAATTTGATTTTCTTAATGAGAAACTTGAAGGAAGTTAGATGTTTTTTTCTGAAACCAAATACTTTACCTCATCTTCAACATCAATAAAGACACTCATGTCCAACTCCTCTGGAAAAGTCATGCGATCATTGAGCTTAATTCTGTGCATTGTGGTGTAATCAAAGTCAAATCTCTTCAGCTGCAATGTCAGTAGGTACGGAAAGTGCAAGAATCTCAGACCCTAAAAGAAACAAGAACAAGATTACAGCCCTGTTATCAGGATTGGAATATATTTAAAGTAATTTTTGCAAATCATTTGACCAGTCTTTACCTTCCTTGCATCACATTTCTTCTTACATCGCTCACAAAAGTACTGATTTGGGCCATCAAGGATCTCAGGCTGAATGAAAGCATGCAGTGCTTCTTCCTAAGAATAAAAATACATTACCCTATTTTTAAAGTGTTTACTATGCAGGTATACATTTACAATGAGATTGCAAACACATACAAATACTTCATTTAAATCTACCACCAAATTTGATTGACAAACTTTGGTCTAGACACAACATTCAGATCAACATGACTGCAAATCAAATTTTCTACCCAGCCCGAGGTAAACAGTAAAACCACAAGTACTGTTAACTGTATCTTGCTCAGTATTTGATGAATGCCAATTGCCTTTGGTTTAATAGTTACATTTAGTCCTGTTACCTTGCACATCACATTTGGTCATGTCTGTAGAGCCATCTGCTGTAAAAACGAGCTTATTTTTTAAACCCTGCCTTGTCCTTGCTCTCCCAGAATTTTGAGATGGTTCTTCTGCATTTCTAAAGGAGCTTTTCTCAAGAGACCCAATTCGATAGTTAGAGGGGTAAAGAGGAGTTGGCAGAAAAAAAAAAAATTAGTTTCTCAATGCCGTGCATGAAGATAGGCTTAGTCCTGTTCTACCAAGGGTCTTAGGAAACTACATTTGAAGATCTTATTTTTAAGTGAAAGCTGGGGAAATGACAGAGGGAAGAGAATTTGAGTTTTGCTCCCAAAGGAGTGAGAATCAGATATGGCCATCTCCTGTAAAGACAGAAGAAGTTTCCTAGCTAAACCTTATGAGACAACTAAGCAATTACTAGAATTTTGTCTTCTGACACCTACGTAGTTTGGGGTAGTTCAAAAACCCCCAAAAGTTCTGTCACTAATGCTTACTCAGGACTTCAATGATTTCTACTTTGATCCTCACCACAACAAACAATATTCAAAATACAACCAAATTGATCACTATTCCTCTCCCTAACATGATTTGCAGCAATGATACTGCACATTAAGGTGTAAATATTTGGGAACAACCTTGTTCAAATGGATTTCACTAAGAATATTAGGATGGGTTCACTGAAGAATTTTACCCAGAGATTTTCAAAGTTACAGCCTATAACCCAGTCACCTTGCAAGCCAATGGGCTCCAGGATTCTGAACTCCAAGTGGAAGCCAGAAGTTCCTTTTTCACCCATGAAGGTGAAAACAAATACAACTTGCAACAACATTTTTAAAATCCTCATCTGTTAATGAAGGGCTGTGGCTGTTTGTCTGAAGTCTGAAAAAGTAAGAAGGGGCTTAACTGGGCAGAGCAAATTCAGCAGTAACATGGCTGCTGAACTTAAGACTGGTATCTAAATTGTGTTTTTTGGCAAATCCCACTTTGGGAACAAATCAAGAATATGGCAAAGTTGTTTACCTAAGTCCCTAATTCCTGCCTTCTCCCTTCTTTCTTTCCAAGAACAGAGGCGGGCAGCATGAAGAACAAAGCAAATATTTTACAAAAGCTCTGTTGCTTTTCTAGGAGAAAGGACTTTTAAAAAAGGACTCTATTCCAGGTGACAATTATTCACAAATGAAAGACCTGCCAAACTCCATAGAACAACTCTACAGTGAAGGCACTTATCTCAATTGTCCATTTTTGAGCCAGCCAGAAAGGCCTTTGAACAGCCCTGAAATCACAGCTCTTGGGCAGAGACTCCCTAGACGTGTAAGAACATTTTAGAGCCTGAATTGAACTGCTGCCTCTATCTTTACCTCCTAAATGTTACAGAGGCCAAGTTGCTTTTTACACTAGGGCCACAGACAGCTAATGTTTAGTAAGATTATGTACTGAAATGTAAGGAATCTCATCCTAAAATGTAAGAAAAAAGACTAAACAAGTCAGGATCTGCTTAAAAAGAAAAGAGAAGAAATGCATTGCTGCATTTTGACTATTACTCAGACCTATTTCAATGAAAGCAAAAAAGTTAATGGCCAACACAGAAAACATGAATCAGAAAATATCACATAATGGCATCATAATCACAGTGACAGAATTCTCTCTCGTGAGCCAAACGTCAGTTAAGGCAAGAAAAATATATTTCAAGTGTAAGAAAAAAGTTGCAGCTCATGTATCAGCATGAATATAAATGGGAATATATGAAGGACGGGACATAAATGATTGTGTAATGCTTCTGCAGACTCATGTGATGTGTAATTTAACAAGGAAACACCCTTTACATAAGGCAAGAAGTGATGATGCTTTAGACCCCTGAGAACGCAATGAAGCATTACTGTATCACCCTTGAGGTTTCACTGCTTAGCACACACAGTGAGCTGTGCTTTGAAAGGCCTGATTTCACTTCTGAGCTATACAAATCTCCATGTATTTTTCAATCCTTGAATAACGACCATTGCTGTTCCACAGGCTGACTCTTTTGCCTCCCACACAATCTTTACACCAAGGTTAGTTCCGCTGATTAGGAGGTTTCTTAATATAATTCCTATTCTAGTGCAGCTCACTGCTCTCTGCTGTGACAGTTTACTCAGCAAAACCAGGGACAAAGCTGCCAAGCTGCACAGCCTGTCACAGCACACATCCCCTGCCCTGCAGCGCCACCAGATGCCAGTGGTACCTTAGGAGCTGCCTTCAAAGTGGCAGCTGTTATCTACCCTTGGAGTTACTGAGCATTTCCAAAATCCCCTACACACACAATCCAAAACAAAGCATAAGGTGATCAAGCTATAGATTAGGATGACAAAAGCTATTTAAACTTCCTTCTAGTTTAAACAATCAAAAGAACAATACAGGCTGAAAGAAATTTCTGGAGATCATGTGATCCTAATCCCTGGCTCAAATCAAGTCCAACTTTAAGCACACTGCTCAGAGTCTTGTCCAGCCAAATTCTGAGTGTATCCAGTTTTTGATATTCTGAGATTTCTAACACTTAGCACACTAAAATGCTGTAACAATTCAACCTAATTGTTGTCTGGCTCAAGAGAGAGCTGCAGAGAACCTTCCTTCCACAAAAATGCAATAGTTTGACAGGTGCCATACTGCAAGCATTCCTAAATGTGTAAAATCTCTGAACAGGAGCAGTAGGACCTTTATGAAAACTTACACAATAAATGGCATTTAGGCAAAACTGCTCTTGGAAAAAGCTAGAAACTAACTGCCATCTCAGGTTTACAGAGCTCATCAGTTTTCCTGTGTTCACCAGAGTATGTTCAGTGAAAAATACAAGACCTTGTTACTGATCTTTTAGCTTTAAAAACAAAAAGGAATTATCACATCAGCCGTATTCTGCCTTCAACAGTTTGACAAGGACACCACAAAGTAAGTTCACATAAAGTTCAAATTAATTTGTGCCCTAAGAAGGGCTACTTGTACACATACTTATACACTCAAAATGGTACAAAAGATCTTGAAAATCAACAACACTTAGTGAAACACAACTGTGTGTGTTACACCTCCAGAATATTTGGATCATTTTTAGTTTTCTGGTATTACAAATCAACTCTCACTCATTCTAGTAACATAATTTCAGTATCACTGCCAGTTCCTAGTTGCATCTATCTTTCTGCTGTTCATCCTGCCAAATATTTTTTTTTACTGCAAAACATTTCAGCTTATGCCTAGCGCTGTTAAATTCAGGCATTTATACAAAAGACACTAGTACCTACAAAAATCATAATGTGAATTGCTACTCCTGTTTACCTCCCTGAAATAAACCAAATGTTTTTATGCCTAGATTTCCACTGACCTCAAGAAAAGCCTGATTCAGGGGTTTTTTGACACCATACCCTTGAACAATGCAGATTACATAAGTACCAAATAAGAAACCATCTTGAGTTTTTTCAGAAACCACTGACAACATCTCAATGCCCCAGAGCTGCCCTAGTGAGTTTGCAGCTATGCTACATGGAGTTAAGGATAAAGTGGGGAATCAGAAAAATTCCAAATGCAAACCTTAAGACCACACTGAAGAATTTCAGAATTAGTTCATAGCAGGAAACAAAAAAAGCATGACATTATCCTTGCCAGTTCTTCAATGCCCCCGTGTATTGAGAAGTAACACCCATATAAATTAATGCAACATTTGGGGTGTCTGCATTTCTTTGGTAGGACGCAATGTCAAACAGTGGGATAATGCTCTTTAAATGGCATTCTATAGATTAACCTTACTTAAGGCCAATCCATCCATTCTCTCTTATTCAAAAGAAATGGAAAATCACTTACCTCTAACTAGAGTTCTTTGAAGGTAGTATCCTCCTTAGATCCCCTATCTTGGGTTGTGTCGCCTGCTGCAAGTTCCCTCAGGAGCTGACTAGCAAGGTCTAAAAAGTTTTACATTCCCTTCCATAAGCCCTATTAGCGCATGTGTGAAGTTTTTGATCTCTCAGACCCTTTTACCTACACCTACTAAATCACATCATCTATGGATCAATGGAGGATACTACCTTCAGAGAATTCCATTTAGAAACAGGCGATTTTTCCCTTCTCCAAAAGCAAGTATCCTCCATATCTCCCCACTGCTGAAGGCTACAGAACTAAAAATTACATCTGCTATCAATCATACAAATGCAGGGACGAGAATCAGCTAAATGTAATCAGAGTAGGAATTGAAAAAAGCTAAAAAATTGAAGCATCAATACAAGTTGCAACCATATAAGTTTGTGTAACAAAAATTTTGTAACTATTTTCCTCAATGTAGTAAACCCAGTAAATGCTGACTGAAAGGAAAAATATCAAATACTATTAAAAGTAATCTGATATTTAAGTCCTTTTTCATTCAAATTTTTGTTTTTACAAATTTTTTTTAGCATTGCACTACAGACTTGTCCACTAAAGAAAAAAATTTTCCATTTGAGATGCATGAACAATGCATTGTTAAATGCAGACTTAAACTACACAAACTGAATAGTTTTCCTTGATTTTAATAAATCATAAAAATCTAATTACTGAATAAAAATTACAACAAATAAAATTTGGTTCAGGGAATACTGGTAGAAATTAGGGTTAAAAGGTGAAAAGGGAAGCCATCTGTATTAAATATCAATTTGTATTAAGACAGCTTCAATTAGCTGGATAGCTCCAGAAAATTTTAATGCTACCTTAAAAAAAAAAATTCAAAGATCATTATTAACTTGAATTCTTTTTCGAAGATCAATGTCCCTCACCTTTACTACTTTCTCAAGATTGGTATTTAAAGTTTCAAAGTATGAAGTGCTTTGAAGCTATACTGCAGTTTAAATTTATTCTAACAATTCTTAACAGAATCACTGTTAAGAATTATGGACTATTAGTGCTTTAAAAATATTTCCAGCACACTAAATACAGAAGGAAAAATACTTAATAACCAAGCCAATTACATAAGTGTTTGTTTAAAACAATCTTTACTGAAAGAGTTGTTTGATTTATTCTTTCTCACAACTCCATCCATAGTATACTGTGGAATGTCACAGTTTGTAATCTTTTTTTTTTCATGGGAGTGGAAAAACTCAGACAAAAGAACTTCCACCAATTTGCCAAGCAATAGTTACTCTTGCCAGCATCAGTAAAGCTCAAGCAAAAGAGACCATGAACATCGATGCAGAACTAGATTTCTGAATCATCATCAAATTGCTTATTAAAAGGATATGGTATTTAAGAAGTGATCCTTAAAAAGCACAGTAATGACATGGCAATTAAAGAAAAAGTTTTATGCCAATGTTCTGTTCTTTCACTAAGACTTTCAATAATGCTATGAAAATTTAGCAGATGTGCCAATAAAAAGAACAACTCAAATAAAACTCTGTGATCTCATAAAAATCTCTCAAGTAAATGCTGAAAATTTTATCAGGAAGAAAATAATTGATTACTGCAGCCCTAAGGCAATAAAGTTGTATTTCCCCTCCCCTAATACATGCACCAGTAGGACTCATTGAAGGGCAAAAGAAAAATAAAAAGGAAACAAAAATTAAACCAAAAAGCAAAAAAAAAAAAGAAAAATCTTCTAGAACTTGCTAGCTGGTTCACTGCACAAAGACGAACACCCCAAGATGGAGTATCTAGGATGATACTTACCAGGGAACCAATTCTACCACGGGGGCATTATGTATTCTATGTGTGTATGGATGCACTATTAGGACCATAATAGTACACACCACGCTAGCAAAGGCCTGGCTGGAGCCATAGGGCCGGATGACCAGAGGGATATCCAGGTACGTGTCGATTCTCCAGCCTTCATAGCCACACTCCAGGCACCTCACATAGTCCTTCAGTTTGCCTTGGTACAGTTGATTTATAAGATCAGCCTGAAACAAACAGATTCGGCAACAGGGATTTTTAAAACAAGACCAATACCATATTTCTTCAGTTTTACAAGAAAATACCTTTTTGTCACTTAAGTCTCAATTGCATGACTACACATTTACAATACCATTCCCCAGCAGGACATCCATCTCCTGATTTCTTATTTTTCCTTGGCAAAACACGTATCAAAGAAGCTTCTCAAATCACGTTACATAGGCTCCACTGCCCTTTACAGTCATGTCTTAAGTGACTACAAAAGCATCAAACTGAAGTTCTAAAATGAGCCTGATCTTGCTAACAGATTGACATTGTTAACAGACTGACCTGCAGACCTTTCCTGTGCCTCCAGAGACTATTTACCAAAACTGGCCTGTAAGAAGGTGGCCATCTAACAGAATGCATCCGGTGCCATAAATATATTCCTAACTTTCTCCTCCATTAAGAAGGGAGAGCTTGAGCTTCAAGAGGCCACAACAAAGCCTAATAAATACTGACAGCGAGGGAGTTATTGTGGGAGTTACACAATCACTTTCTGTGCTTCAAATAAAGACTGAGTATCCAGAGTGCAGAATACTCCACTTCTAATTGCAGGAGGAAAACAGATGCAACACACTCCCAAAAGTCATACATCACAATAGCTTAACTATTGCATTGAACAAGAAAACAGGAAACTACCACAGATTTTCAATAAGCTGTTATTTAAAATTTAGTAAATGACTTTTATAATCATTAGTAAACACAACAAACACCCACAATACTACACCACTGAATGAACACTGTTTTTTCCAAGCTTACCTGCTCCGTTTGCTTCCATTTCTGCTCCAAAGCATCAAACATGACTCTACAAAGCTCCTGCACATCATGCTGCTGCCACGCTGTTAGAAATTGAAACTATTATTAGTTGAAACAGGACATGTTATTAGTCTCAATACTGACTGCAGCCTGAGAATGCTTCCTAAAAAATTATTGTTCAATTCCCCAGACAGCCACCTCCCAATATAAGTCAGAAAAATTAGCAGCCAGCTTGCTCACAATGTTTATGCATAAACAAGAACTGTGTACATAAGCAAGAATATGTGAAAAATACAGAACTGCTGATGTACCCTGATATAAAATAAACTGCTTCTGATTTCTGTCCCTCTTTGTGCTGATTCTCCAAAACTTCCCCAAATTCTTCCCCAATTTCCAATTCCTTATCATCATGTGATAATGGAAAAATCAACAGGTTACGGGGCAAAATTATACCACACAAGTGTAAAAAAGACACACACAGTGCTTGATTTGAAGTAGACAATAATATGGGTAATTCCATAAATGCAACATGGGCATTTGACATTTGTGATTCAAAACAGAAGCAAGTTTCCTATAAATAATTACTTTTTAAAGAAACAATTAGCACGCATAATGACAGTTTAATTACAAAAACTTAATGCTTTTTACTTATATAGCCAAAAACCCACAGATGTCATTTCTCTAACAATCAGACACACCACACAGCAAAGTGTAAGCTGTTTTGCATCCATTGAAAAAGTCGATTCTGTGAATTACTCTTGATTATTCTGGTACTTTCCCCCACGAACAGCAGTTGAGCCTCTACAGGCAGCAGCTGAAGCAAACGGCAGCAGTTTCACAGCTGCACTTTACCTTCACTGCTGTCCCACCCGAAACTCCGTGTGACGTCTGTGGTTTCAATTGCCCTTTTCTTGCTGGTCTGAAGTAAAACAAACAGTCTCTGAAGCTGGTAGGGGATACTCCTCTCAGGATCCTCTTCGGATTCCTCGAATTCCCACCTATTCGCAACGCAAGATTTTTGACAAATAAAACTGCTTTGAAAACAGTACTCGAAAATGCATTAAATCAACATTTACTACATTTTAGTTAACTGCAGCTCTGTTTCTTGGGAGAAGTCAAATGCAGTTGCTTTCTGTTTCTGCAGTAAATGGCAATGGTACTCTTCAAATGTATAAACATAAAAACAAATAAAAATTTTGAAGTCGTTCACTGTACAGACATGCACTTAGCATCAAATTTAAGTTTGATGCTTTCAAGATTCTTTAAAAAGCTCATCCATGCCACAAACAGTAACTTATATTTTACTGAAAAGCTGAAGCTTTTAAGCAGATATAATTTTTAAGTCTATCCAGCTTGACTTCCATTATGATTACCAGGAAATTTTGACAGGTGAAATTCCAAAGGGTCTCCTACCAATATGAACCAGCATAAATTTAAAAAGTTTCTGATTCTATATACTCACTTATACAATGCATTTCTAAATTCAGGAGTCATGAAAAGTGTTTGCAGAAGGCTGTTCAAGTAGCAAGTCATTGCTTGATTTACCAGCCCCACATAACCTAAAAATATGAGAATAATGAGATGGAAATAATGCAAAGAGATGGCAAATCACTTCAAGAGTTAAAACACTTGACAAGAAAACAATTCTGTGACAGTGTTTAAGAACTGCATTAGTCTGTTGATATTTATTGTTATTTACACTCTAAATTGAGGGAATGTTATCATTTCTGAGAGCAACAGAGAACAATAGTTTATATAACAAATAATTCTCCTGTATGACATAAAACTGTTTTTTTGATCACAATAAAAAATAATATTTAATTCTGAATACTACACCAATGGGGATGTAGGTAACTATAAATATTTCAATAGCAGATAAAAAAAAAAAGAATTTTCTAAGGAACAATTGTGTATCAGCTTACTTATTGCTTGATGTCTGATAAAAGTATTCCAGTAATAATGTTAATATAATTTGTATCTGCACTGTAAAAGAACAAAATCCCAAGTGCCCACAGAACACTACTACAAAAAACCCTTCCCCCCTAAGTAAGTTATTAAAAAAATTACTTGATCTACTAAAATGCTGTCATTTTTACTAGCTGAAAATGAAATTATTTACTTATATTATTCTGAGTTGTAATTTCAATTTTTTTTTCCAAAATATGCAATATTAGCAACAACTGATAAGCATGAAGCACATACTGAAGCATAGTATAACAAATTAATTAAAAAACCTATTTATACTCCAAAAATTACTGAATAAAAATAATCTCAGTATAATACTAGTAATGAAAAGGCAGCTACTCCACACATGGGCATTTTCTGTGAAGAGACTGAGTCAGAACACTTGCATTTTATTTAATACTCTACACTATATAAATCATCTTTTCAGTTTTATTAAACGAAAAAGAAGGCAGACAAACTTCCTTATTTGTCAGAAAGCGCCGAGGAGGTGAGAAGTGGTGCAACATGAGTGTCAGCTTTATGGCTACTCAGAACCCTACTTTGAGGAGTTTCTCTGCTGAAAATGGAGCATTTTGCTGTCTCCATCTGCCCAGCTGACCCCTGGAACCCGAGGCACTCCCTTCCCGAGGGAGGCAGGCCCAGGAGGGCAGGAGAAGCCCCTCTGGGAATCCTGGAGGCAGAGAAAGTGCAGCCCCTGGCAGGAATTCAGAGATGTGCCAGGAGCCCCTCTAGAACAGAGCACCCAGTCCTCCTTCAGCTGGGAGTGAGCACAGCTTGAGCTGGGCATTCTGCTGATTGGATTAGGGAGGAGCAGCACATGAACTGCTGCAAACCAGGACCCTGACAGAGTCTGAATTACCCTGTCCCAAGTAAGGAAAGGATGGAATACAGTTCTTCCATTTCTAAAGTGATGAGAGAATATCATAAAAACATGAATAAAAAAATGCATCCGCAATGTGGGTTTTTTAAAAATAAATTGCAATTCATTTAAAAAAAATCCTGAGGTGCTGTTATTTGAAAAATGTGCTAAAATAATTAAACTAGCATAGCCTTTCCAAGACAGAACACAATACCTGTCTCTGATTTGCTCAGGACTGAAGAATAAGAATAGCTTTGACTGACATAGTCATTTGTACATCCAGTGGAGCCTTCTCTTGGAAGAGGGCCTATAAATCTCTCTTGGGCACCATCCTCTGTTGTACCTGACTCCTCCTGGAAACACAAACACAGCCATTGCATGCACAAGTTAGACAACACATTTTTATTGAAGTACCTATGAGATTTACTTTTCTCTCATGGCTAAGAAACCAGTTTTGCTAGGCAAATCACTCAATTTCTTCAAAACTGCAGATACATAGTGTTACTTTAGTTCTGCCCTCCAAATTCTCAAGCCCTTGACACATTGTTCTTAGCAATGGCAGAAGGAAAGGTCTTTTGGACTACTGCACAACCAAATACAGTATCACAATGCACACAACAAGCAAGTAGGCAATTTAACATCTCATGTATCTCAAGATTTCTGCACTGAAATACAGAATAGGATTTTTTCCAGACATAAAAATTTCAGTTCGTTACTCTTTCAGAATCATTCTTAAATTCTGATCTTGAGCACAAATATTTATATGTGAGGGTTTTTTCCCTTTTTTAGGTAATTAAACTCCACAACAAAGACTAAGTAAGGCAGCATTATGCTTATACAAAAGCTAAGTAATAAATCTTAATATATCCCAAGTCTATCCAATCCCTGATTTGAATATAATGCAGCTGTGTGTACCATGTATTTGAGAAACAGAAGATTTCAAAATATTTGTTATGGCAAACAGTGACTTCTAGCAACACTGCCAAGTCTTCTCTTATTTATTTATTTTTCCATAAAGGTGAATGTGGAAGCAGCTAACTGTTGTTGACCCAGGGCTGCCATTTCTGAGAATTCTGCCAGAAAGGCCTAATATTGCTTTCAAACATCCAGAGGAAAGGGACTGGATATATGATTAAATATGTATTGTTAAGATTCATGTCTGAATGTGTCAAAGATTAATTAATTAAATAACCCTAGAAAATTCCTTGCAGCAAACATCACATAAATATTTGATGAGCATGAACAGAATGACAGCAAATCATTACTAATGGAATTGGTCCCACTCAGGAGAATTGTGAATATAGATGTAAATATAGTCAAAGCCTGTTGAGAAGGTTCCCAATGAAGCTTAGGATGAAATACCCAGCCCAGTTTCATTTCATATTCTGTTCTTACACAAGCACTACAAAGAACATGCACCTCCTCCCCCAACACTGCCTCATGTAGCTGAATGAAGATTTTACTCACCCGCATTACGTGAGGCTGCTCACCATCCTTGTCTGTCAAATGCAGAAAGTTCTTCTTCCCTGGCTCAAAACCAGCATCAAGAATGGTTTTGTCACTGTTCTGATCTATGGGAGTCTGCTAAAAAAGAGTAGAACAACAGAAGAACACCTTTTAGAAACAGATCTATATGCAATTAATAGATTCCATCCAAGTACATTGCTTGATGTGGTTGCCGACACAGTAAGACCACATGAAATTAAATAACTATCCAGTAAACAAAACACACATCAGTGCTGAAATAACTTGGGAACAGTTTAAGAAACATACAGTTTAATGCAGTTAGTTAATCTTAACAGTTGGTTAATCTATTCAGGAGTCAGACATTGGTTCCTAAGTTTCTTGTGAATATCACATTATCCAGTGTCCTCGATAGCATGCAGACATCTTTTTTCTTTAAAAGAAAAAAAAATACTTTCAGCAGGCATAAATGTGACCTGAAATAAACTGATGTCTATTTCTTAACAAATATTAGAAAGTTTTCTGGGTGCATCTACAGAAATAATATTAATTAAAATCAACACTGATTTACAATAGATCATAGGAGTGATATTAATATTTTTTTAAATATTACATATTAAAATAAGTCTAAGAAACATCAGAACTCAGTACACTACACAACATGTTGCTGCAGAGAAGAAAATATTTCTCAAACAAGACCACAGGAAACTGAGACTATTTATCATGGGTATTAATATTAAAAATACATACTGATTACAAAAACTAACATTGCATCGAATGATCAAATTAGTTTTTGTTTAACGATTAAACAGATGTATCATTAAAGAGCACGCTTTGACACTAAAATTCAGCCAAATCAACACAGTGGCGTCAGCCTTTCTGTGCTGCAGCCAGCACAAAATGTAACAGGAATTCAACGAGCACCACGCAACACAGGAGGTTTTCCATACTGTGATGTGCTTGCCACCCAGAGGAAGCAGAAAGCACTGCTGCCATACCGTGCCTGTGCCATTGTCTCCGTTGCCCCACGTCAAATCGAAAGAGCCATTCACATAGCCCACTTTGGCAGCCACGTCCTCGAAGAGCCGTTTGAGCGGGGTGGAGGCGGGCAGGTTCAGGGTAACGCGCTCATTCACCGTCTTGGAATTGGTGGTGTCCTGGATTATACACAGCACCCTGGGCTCCTCTGCAGCACACTCGGCCTGCAATGACAGCACACAACAGCTCAGCTGCAAAAGGGGGAGTGTTTACGAGTTTAACTGAAAAATCAAAACAAGATTTCATTAATAAAATGGAGTATACTTTTAAAACCTAAGGTTCTTAAAACTGGACTTTATTTTCCAAAGTAATCGTGAGAAAATTAAGAACCTTCCAGTTTTGAAAAATCTATAAAAACAAGTTCCATTTTTATAGAACAAGAAGGAATTTGTAAGGGTGTGGGGACAGAGAAACCGCTAGGTTCCGTACAGAATTTCAGCCAGCAAGCAGATAGAAGACTGCTTCAAAATCGGGAACAGACTTCCAAGTCATCACTTCCAGCTCATATTTTGCTTTGACACAATCATAAATTCTGCTGAGACAGAATATACCTTTTGTGACTTTCAGGAATGCAACCCAGAAAATTTGCAAGCTTCCAAGCAACCTTGGAAGCTGACACTAAACAAAAAGTTTCATAATCAAGCCACTAATTCCACTGCTGTCTGAGTTGTAGGAGATATTCTTCTGCCTGAGTAACTTTAAGAAAATTAGCACTGACAAATGGTTACTGGAAAAAGTAGAGAGAGTTTAAACAAACTTCAACGTATCTGAAATCAGAACAATAACGATCTTGAAAGAAAATGGCAATGGAATAATAATAATAAAAGTCTAGACCCAGGTAAGTCAAGAAAAATGGCATTTTTCCAACACAGAAAACCCAGGGAGTCAAAGATCTAAGCACAATCAATTAATTCTCTTAATTATCCAAAACTGTAGAGCAAGAAGGAATAACTGATATTTAAACACACATAGGAAAGGATCAGGTAAGTAAAAGGAATTAATTCATCAGGGACTCAGCCTTTTCAAGCTCTAACACACTGAAGCATTAGCAATGCATTGTCAGAGTGCCCAAATCTCAGCCCGTGGCTAAAGGCCACAGCATCCAAGAAGGCAAAAAACCACATGCAGTACTACCATGACTCTCAGTGGGTAAGAACAACAAATGGCAATCATTATGTTCATGCTCAAACTCTCAGCCACATCACAAACAGCTTAGAGAATACAGAACTACAAAGATCTGAACACCTGCAGAATCCCCTGTATTTCCACACAACCAGCCTCACAACACAGATGATCACCACCAAAGTGGTACAGCCCCTTTTGAGAGCTTTTATATCACCAAATCCTTGGAAAAGGAACATGGACATTCCAGCTGATGCTGCATGCCTTCATTACAGGGGATTGCAAGATGTGCTGGCAGCGTTCACACAAGGATAGAGTAAAATGTTAGCTGACTGCAGCATCTATTCCTATCAGCATCACAAAAAAGTTGTTGGAGGAAGGCAAATAAAACCACCCTCGACCCAATCTGTATGAAGTTAGTTTGCTTTTGACTGGGATTCTTTTTAAGACTTTGGAGTCCAATTTCTTTAGGTTTATCAAATGAAATATCCTGTGTGGAAGCCTTCATTAACTGCATGCTCAAAAATTCAAAGCACCATTTGCAGCAAATCTGTAGAACTTCATACATTTTATCTTTACGGGAGAATTTTATATTTATGAACTACTTTCCAAGAAGACATGCAAAACTATTCCTGAAACATTAACCACACATTAAGAAGAAAGCACAATTTGGAAGTCAAAGTAATTTTGACATATTATATCCTCACTTTCATCTACAGCACCCACAGAAACACACCGGGCTGTACTTAAATAGACTAAAATTAAATTTCACCAGTGATTACTTCTCCTGGGCTCTTTCCTTGAAATTTCCCAGCACAGCACTTTTTTGTTTGTTTCACTTTTTTTCCTTTTTTGCTGAAGAAGCAAGTTGTCTCTTTCACTGTGTGGTTAGGAAAGAGAAGGTAAAGCTTGTTCTGTGATCTTTTTTCTTGATTTTTTTTTCTTTTTTTTTGAGAAGGCAAGCAGCAGCTAAGACCCAATAAACTTGTAAGATCAACCTATATTTACACACAGGTGTGTCAGCAATGGTAAAGGCTTGCTCTGGGTGGGAGTACGCTCTCACCTATAGAACACTGCAGGGGGTTAAGAGGCATTTGCTGCTACTCATACTGGTTCATCTCGGAAAACAGAAATTAATTTGGATTTAACTATCCCCACACTGGTTCTGTATTGATGCTGTAACTTGATGGGCTACTGTGTACAATCATGTCATGAGCAGTTCTTCACCAGAGACTCAATTTCTTGCGCTACTGCCTTTACATAACCAACACTGATTCCCCTCCTCCTGCAGGGGTTCCCTGTAAAGTCAACTCCTCCCACTCACACTTTCCCTGCTACCTTGGATGGTGGAGCAGTTGTGACTTGCCTTAGAGTTGCTACTGAAAATAATGAGGCATACAGTATCTGAGGGATGGAAACAACATTAAAGGAACAAATTATAGACGATTATAGAAGATTTGTTGGATGTTGGGTTGCTGGATGTTGCACGTCACACAAATCCTCTCTTCCTTGTTCACAGATATAATTCTGACAGACCAAACTGGTTTAACTCAGGGTCAGTATAGCAAAGGGTATTAAGTTGTCATTCACTCACACTACTACCACTTTAAGTTGTTAGCAGTGAATAGATAAAGCAAAAATAACCTCAGCCCAACTCTACTCATGCAAAGCATTCATACACACCAGCTGAACTAGGAGACAACAATGCAGCACCTTGTGTGGGGCTACTTTACTACAGAAATAGTGTGAAAAGCAAGACTGGTCAGTGACAGATCCCTCAGTGCTGTTATCAAACCAAGTCCACAACACAAACAAAAAAAAAATAATTTTAACCATTACATAATCTATTATGAAAGCAAAACACTTCCCTTTTTTTTAATGCGGAGATTGAGAGAGCCAAAGCCTCACACATCAGTGTAAACACATATTCATTTTGAAGCTACCATTAAGGTTGAATTTAATACATACACCATCTTTGTATTCAAGAACACGCACAGAGTTTAATAGCTCATGCTCATGTTTAAAAAAAACAAAAGCTACAGTATCATGCTGTTATTATGTTTCTTGGTTATCATTTTATAAAGCTGATTTCATCTGTCTACCTGTGAAAATTTCTTCTTCATTTCAGCAAAGATACTCTGTCTGCAACTCCAAAACATATCCTATAGTATATGAAAACAAAATTAACAAGTCATAATAACTGAAAGTTGTAAACTGACTTTTATTTTATAAAAGGTCAGTTTTATAGTACAAGAAATATAATTATTGAGTTTGGAAACACCATTCACAGAATAACTCAGGAAGGAATAGCCTGTTAAAATATTTGAATTATAAGAGCAGCATTACAGACAATGTCAGTTAAGTTGTAAAACACAAACTACATTTCATAAAGTAAGAAATGAATGGATAAGAAAATGTAAATAACAATTCAAGATATAAATTCATACACTTTCCTTGATTATCTTTAAAAATTGCCACAGACATAGGTAAATATTTTACCTCAAATGAGTCAAGGGTAGGATAAGCATATAACTCTGGAATTCAGTTTATTATTGTAATATAAATTATGAAGCTCTTCAGTTTCATATGAAATTGTTCTTTCATGCCTGAATTATTTCCTGAAGGGAAGTTCTATTAATATGAGTCCATTCTGAAATATGCAGCTGAAGGTAGTGAAGAGATTAAGTTACTGACTTTATTCCTACCACTCTTAAAGCCTGCCTTGATATCTCTGACGTATCATCAAAAATTCAACAACAAACATTAACTGCACAAAATTGTTTTCTGACTAAACATCAAATTTAGTTACAGTTTTTGAATCTCAAGTGGTGTACTTCGTATTTTTCCAGAAAGGAAAACCAGGAAATGAGAATGAAGATGCTCGTAACATCACTGCTCTTCTCCAAATTCCTTCAACTGTGCCTTCAGTAAAGATTATCAAAACAAAACCCACAGACACGATCTTTAGTGACGTGCCCTATTTGCCCCACTAAATGATCTACAAAAATAGCCCAAATTTGACTACTGCATTTAATTTCCCAGCAGGATGACACATGAGACAAGATTTTTTAATTCACGTACCAAGAAATGAAGATTCGGTTTGGAAGTTTTAATCTGACAAGACTGTCTAGCAGTTTCCTTTACACACCAGTCTGCAATTTCAGACTTGAGAGATTTCAGATTTAAATCACACAATTTAAATGTTTTGCTGCTTACTGGTTTTACCTGCTGTAAATCGCAAGTCATGTATATTTTGTCAAAATTACTCAAAAGTTAATTGAGTCCCAGCACCACAAATCTGAAACTGCTGATTTGTCATATTATCACTGTTATCAAATACACTGCCCTGGGTCAAAGACTTAAATAAGACTTCCAATTTTCCTCCTAATCAGGGACTCCAAAGAACCCTAGCTTTAGCCTGAATTCCTTGTCTCCAGAGACAGGCAAGCCAAGTCTAGTACACACAGGGGCACGTGTAATTTTGTAGTGTGCTATTCAACTTGGTGCACACACTAGAGCATGGGAGGACAGACTCCAGGTATCACCTTCACAAAACTTTTTTCTTTTATAAAAATATTCCTGTGCTGGCTTCTCAGCTCTTGTTTGTTCAGTTAAGGTCTGCTAGAAGATTTTCAAGAGCTACTTCACTAAACAAATTCCCAAACAAATATTTACAAATTATACTGTTTATATGATGTTCAGAAATTTTAGAAATAATTGAGAGCTTCTTTTACAAGACAAATCACAAGACACAGAATCACAAAACCATTTAGGCTGGAAAAAATTTCCAATCATTAAATCCAACCTTTAACTGACCATTACCATATCAACTAGACCATGGCACCAAGCACTACATCCACTTATTTCATGAACAGCTCCAGGAATGGAGACTCCACCACCTCCCTGGCAGCCCATTCCACAGTCTAATCACCCTTTCTGTGAAGAAATTCCTCCTGATGTCCAACCTGAACCTCCCCTGATGCAGCTTGAGGTCGTGCCCTCTCACCCTGTCACTGGTTCCCTGGGAGAAGAGGCCGATCCCCTCCTGTCAGGCAGCTCTAGAGACTGATAAGGTCCCCCCTGAGCCTCCTTTTCTCCAGGCTGAACACCCCCAGCTCCCCCAGCTGCTCCTCACAGGGCTTTTACCCTCCAGACCCTCCCAGCTCCATTGCTCTTCTCTGGACTCACTCCAGCTCCCCAATGCCCTTCCTGAACTGAGGGGCCCAGAACTGGACACAGCACTCGAGGCGTGGCCTCAGCAGAGCCCAGTGCAGGGGGACAGTCACTGCCCTGGCCCTGCTGGCCACACTGCTGCTGAGCCAGGCCAGGCTGCCATGGGCCTCCTTGGCCACTTTCAGCTGCTCTCAATCAGCACCCCAGCTCCTCTTCCACTGGGGCCCATTCTCCCTGCAGCCTGCTGCAAAGCATGGAGGTGTCATGGCCCAAGTCCAGGACACAGCTGCTTGTTGAACAAATAAGGATGTGTCCATCTCTTAAATGCAGCATTCTCTACTTAAAGCATTCTCAATTAAAGTGTTCACTCAAACACTCCAAATAAACTTATAATAACCACTAGTGCAATTCTACATTTTACAAAAAAGCTCCTCTCAACATGGAAACATGTTTAAGGTACAATTAAGAGATCAAAGGTCTTCTATAAAGTTGCTTAATTTTACCCTGATAAAAGCTACTCTGGAATGCACCAAGCCAATCATTTATTACACCTCACAAAATCAATAGGCATGCTAACTACACAGTTCAAGGCTTACAAATAAACATACACACTACTCACAGGCAAATGCAGAAACACCTTACTGCCTTTTCCTCAGAAGAAATAAGAGCAACCACTCAGGCAGCAAGAACATCAATCCAGTACTTGGGAGAAGTACTCAAAGCTCCATGATGCTACTTTGCTCAAGTGTGACACAGTACACCAGTGGCTTATGAAAACAAGTTGCAGAATCTCAACTGCATAAGCACCTATAAGGCAAATGCAGACGGCTAATTGAGGCTGCAATTCACAAAATCATACTACGATGATTTTAGTGCAGAAGTCTTCTCAGGCTAATATTTGGTCAACAGATATTTGAAATTGTAATTTCAACTGTTAACTGTAATTTAAAAGAAATTGAAACACTGACACTTTCATCCAAAGTCACTCCATCTCGCTGAGGGTGGGAATCCTGCAGGATGGAGAGCATCCTCAACAAATCTGCTGATGACAATAAGCTGTGTGGTGCTGTCAACATGTTGGATGGAAGAGATGCCATCCTGAGGGACACTGACAGCTTGAGAGGTGGGGCTGTGTGACCCTGATGAAGTTCAACAAAGCAAAGTGCAAGGTCCTACATCTGAGTTGGGATAATGCTAAACACCTACAGGCTGTGCAGAGAAGTGATTGAGAGCAGCCCTGAAGAGAAGGACTTGAGGGTGATGGCTGATGAAAACCTTACCATGAGCCAGCAGTGCGAGCTGGCAGCTCAGAAAGCCAAATGTATCCTGGGCTGCATCAAATAGAGCGTGACCAGCATGTCAGGGGAGGAGATTCTGCTCCTCCACTCCACTCTTGTGAGCCCCCACCCCAAGTGCTGGGTACATTTCTGGTGCCCGCAGCCTAAGGAGGACATGGAACTGTCGGAGCAAGTCCAGAGCAGGGACATGAAGTTGATAAGGGGACTGGGGTACCTCTCCTACAGGCTGACAGAGCTGGGGCTGTTCAGCCTGGAGAAGAGAAAGTTGTATGGAGACCTCAGAGCAGTGGTATCTGAAGGGACTACAAGGAAGCCAGAGAGCATTTATCAGGAACAGAGTGGCCAGACACAGAGTAATGGGTTCACATTGAAAGGAGAAATTTCGACTAGATATACGGAAGATAGTCTTTACATGAGGATGGCGAGGCACTGGCACAGGGAAGTTGTGGAATGTCCCATCTTGGAAGTGTTTACAGCCAGGCCTGGATGGAGCTCTGAGTGATCACCTCTAGTGGAAGGTGTCCCTGCACATGGCAGAAGGGTGGAACTAGATGATATTAAAATACCTCCCAACCCAAACCATTCTATGGCCCTTTACATTGTTCCATTTCTAGGATGATGATAATAAGCCTGCATGTAGAAGATTTCTGACTATTAGACCAGACTTACAGAAGGCTCTTTAGAATACAAACACACAGGTCTGACCTGTGT
This sequence comes from Thryothorus ludovicianus, assembly GCA_013397245.1. Lineage (NCBI taxonomy): Eukaryota > Metazoa > Chordata > Aves > Passeriformes > Certhiidae > Thryothorus > Thryothorus ludovicianus. The sequence continues at coordinate 32,781 of VZTB01011856.1, read as the reverse complement.
GGGCCCTAGAGGGCCATGCTACACAAGAATTTATACCCCATATACCTTCTAAAAAATATCACATCTTTCTTTCATGAAAGATCTACACCTGTAAGTAGTAGAGCATAAAGCATGTTGTTGAACTGAAGCAATTCAAGCTGTATTTCTGTATATACAAAGGCAGCATTGTTATTAGTGCCACCTGCAAGACAGACATTTGCTTTGACCATACAGGTTCTGTATTTGTTGAAAATAAAGGAACAATAAAAATAGAGTGTAACTAGATTTGTCACAACAATATTTAAATGTAGAACTGCAGTGGTTTTAACACTGCATTTATACATGGCTTGCTATTTTTCAGCCTTGAATCACTGATTTAATTAAATTCTATAGCTGCATTTCAGTATTTTAACTCCTGCTTCTTTTTTATAAAATTATTTTCAGAGATTGAAAGCAAAACCTAAAGCTAAGGTCACACTTCATACAGATTTTACCCAATATTTCCAAATTCCAGGTCAAGAGTTGAACCAAAAGATATGTGAAATTTTACTGCCAAGTAAAGTTAATGGCCTACTGCTTAAAAGGAACACCCCTAGAGAAGATTCTTCATGTTCACACCCTGTAAATAATTGTCACAAATCACTGCAGTACAGTGGAAAGACAAAGAGATCAGTAGCAAGCAGAAGACATCAAACTTATATTCACAAAATTACTTGGATGATTAAGCCTAAGACAGCAATTCTCAAACTTAATGTAGCTTCAGCAACTTCAGACTCCTGTATGAAGTGCTCACAAGTGACTACTGCCTGTCACATCACTGCTGGGTAAACTCTGGGGTGCACATTCCAGGTCTCTGTAAGTGACTGGATGCATGTTTCCAGCAATTACAAGGATAAGTGAAATCTGGGAGCTTCAATGACACACAAGTAGTCTGCATCTGTATCTTTTACTTCTGAAGTATAATCACATAGTTGATACAAGCTTCTGTTCAGTTGAACCATTGTGAGTGTCCGAATGTTTTTTTTCTCTCTCAGCAATGACAATCTACAATCAAATCAGCTCCTTGAGAACCCAAAATCATAATTTAGGAATTTTTTCACCTATTTCAAGAGGCCAAATCCATTGAACACCACACTGGGTACATGTTGAAAGCACTGTTTTCTGCAGAAAATGGGAAGATCAAAGATCTTTCCAATAGACAGGAAATAAAGGGAGAACAGTCAGTGAGGGCTGTTTCCACCCGTTCTCACCATTTCCTCTCTTTCTACCCTGTGCTTTTGAAACCTGGCTCCAGAGAGTTCTTACAACCCACGATCCCCTTTAACCCCCCAGCAGAGCTACTCATGCTCCATGCTTTTTTCCAAGCCCAAGGAAACCCTTTTCAGAGGCTGACTTCCCTGGTATAGCCAGGTGAGCAGGGTCCCTGCCCTGGGAGGTGAACCCAGGGTGATAAAGGTCCTTGGAATGAAGGAAGGATTGAGCAGGTGGTCTCAGACTCACATCTGGCTTTATATTAGAGGAACAAAGGACCTTCTTTATCAAATACAGGTTATTGAACTAATCCAGTCAGAACACTAAGGTGTTACTCAACACAGGCTTCTGCAGTCCACTCTGAGTTAATGAGAGAACAGTGTAGTTAGAATCCTGTTACCAATGCCTGAACTGAAACACTTACAAAGATGTATTTTACAGTACACTTGTGGCAAACTGAATACACTTTTTAAAACACAGATCCCAGGAGGTCTTAAACAGAGTAATTTTGAGCTGTTAACTTGATATATCTTGTGTTGGAACATTTCCTGAGGCAAAAAAAAAAAAATCAGAACAGCCTTTAGACACAATCACTTAATTTTGAATCTGACTGACTTTAAAGTATTATGTTTCTGAGTACCTCAATAACATACCTTATCCTCACCTTTGAATTCTTCATTGTACCTGGGGAGACTTCAGGCAAAATCCAACAATGCTTTGAAGCTAGTGAAACTAAACAGGTCTTCTGTCCCTTTACAAGGAAAAAAACTGCTTCACAACAAGCCTAAAATACCATCAAAATTCAAGAATATATATCCTGACTGACCATTTTCCTAATTATTGAACCTTTTCCCCCCTCCCTATTTTGCTGGGGGGTTTTCAGGGCAGTTAAGAGTACTAGCAGAGGAGTAGTAGCAGCATTTTAAATGCACATAGAATATGCAGAAGTGCTTACATCACTAAATACCAACACCATCAGGACATAACTGCAACTGCAGGAGACTGAAATGAGATTCTCCACCCTAGGTAGGGTATGAGTCTGTAAATGGCAGCACTGCTCACAGGACAAGAGGATAACTCCCCTTTCTCTTCCGAAAGGCCGAGAAGAGTAAAAACCATCACTCTCCTATGGGGGATGATCCAATTCAGAGAGGAGGTACAAAATCAGTTCTGTAGCAGAGCCTCTGTGATCTTGTTCCCTTTGAAAAATGGGGTGTATGTTTTACTCTCCTCTCTTCCTTGTGTAGATGATCATTGTTTTCAAAGGCACCTTTTCAGAAATGCTTCCTTAGTGTCCTGGGTTGATGCTGAATTGCATCCCCATTCGTCTGTTTAGCTCACAAGTAAGTTTTGCACCTTTAAAACTGGATCTGAGAGCGAAGGAGAAGCGGTGGAATATCTGAGGCAGTTGTTTTCTAAACATAAAGATCAGAGTTTTCAGCTTTCCCTCACACACGGCCTGGGCTGGCTGCAGTGTGGATGGTGGCACAGAGCTCTCCTTTGCATTTTGTCGTTTTTGGCTGGTTGAGGCACAGAAGTTCTCCACACTGTGGGGTTTTTTTTTCCTCCCTTTTCTTGGAACTGTTTGAACCTGCTCTGGTTAAACACCCAAAGGGCCCCAGGAGCTCCCACCTGTGTCCCACTGGGCCTGGCCTGGGCCCGGCCTTTCCCAGCCCTGAGGGACCGACAGCAACTGAGCCGAGCTCCAGCCACGGGAGAGACTTTCTGAATTTGGCATCTCTGCGGGGCACACAGAGGGTTTGTTGTTCAGTGTTGTTCACTTGTTGTGCTGGGGAGTGCTTTGCCTGTTAAATAAACAACTTTTCTCCACTTTCCTCCAAGGAATTTTTTTTTTCCTGTCCCAAATCAGCTGTTCAAAGGGGGAGGGCTGTTTGGATTAGCTTTCTAGAGGGACTCCATCTCGAGGTTTCTTCCCAAATTTGCTCTAAACCAGGACACTTAGTAACAAAATTTTAGTTAAATAGAATTGGAAGTGCCTCCTCACTGGACCAATTGCTGTCAATTGTCACTTCTGGAAAATGCACAGGGACAAAATATTTTTATAATACATATATACTTCAAAGTCCACTACTTCCAAACTTTCCAAACAAAAAAATAACTCTATGACTCAGAAATAAAGAGTGTGTTATGAGGCTAGTGTTTCCCTTTGAGAGTTTGTTCCTATTGTTGCTGTGTATTACCAGGTCATTTGTAAAAAACACTAAGACTAACAAAAGAGGAGGAATGACAAAAAAGGTTGGGATGGGGCCAGAAATAAGTACAAGCCTGGAAGTTGTTCCAAAGACTATAGAAAAAGATATAGTGTGAGGGGACACATGTCTGGAGAGGGCTGAACTAGAGGCCTAAATATCCACTTTTCAGTTTTACAGAAGGTATTTTTCAGATTTTTAGAAGACTTTAAACATGTCTTCCAAAGGACATCCTGAAGAACCAGTCCTCTTACACTTATGTCCTTATGGCCTTTTAAATACAGTAAATTAAAGTGATTCAAGATTAATTACTTCCCTTATAAGAAGTCAAACAAAGTAGTTGTCAGTAACAAAACAGTGCAAATATTTCCTGGTTGTGCTTGCAGATCACACAAGAACTAACAAAGTTTCCTTCAGGGCGAACAAAGAATAGTTTAAATAGCTATAGTTATCTCTTAACCACTGGACATGGCTCTCACTCTCTCACTCAAAGGTTTTAATTTCAGCTGATCCTACTTTCTTTCCTTCTCTGACTCAAAGCTGGTGAACTTGGTAACCACACTAAAATAATTGTGAGAATTAAACGCCAATGAAGTTCTCTACATTCAAAAACTATCTGCCAGACTCTCTACATTCCTTACAGTATAACCTTTACATTCAGTTCTAAAACAGCCTCATCTTTATACAGCTTCCTTTGCTTGTAACTTCTGTCCACCTTCCTAATCAGCATGCTCCTAGGTTTTCCTTAAAAATAAAAAACAAATCATAAAAGCTAAGAAAGGGGATATGAGAACACCACAAGACACTTACTACACTTTTATATATTACTCGATACTTGCGGCATTTGTCTCCTATAGAGAGTCACAGAAACAGTGGATGGACTTGCCCTTCATTTCTTCAAATAGGAATTTTATGGAAACATTTTCCTTTGCTGCTCCTATTCTGAAGAACTTTTTGCTGGATTGGAACATTAGCATAAAAACAAATTGAGACTCTGAGCAAAACTAGTACTCAGAAGTTTTCTATTCATTGACAACTTTGAAATGAAGGTTTACTTCCCTACAAAACCACCAACAGACATGTATGCTAAAAAATTTAAATCCTGTACAGTTCAGACATTGAAAGATGACTACAGGCATAGTTTTTAATTCTTAACAACTCTCTAAGTTTAACCTGTCCAACTGCTGCTGGGGAAGGAAAAAGAGAAGCTGAACAGCGAAGTATGTTTGCAAGGATTCTTTGGTCACTCTGGGAACTCTGCACAGAACGAAGGGCCCAGGTCAGAATGAAAGCACCTGGGCATCAACTCTGCCTGCAGCCACTGCCACGAAGGGCTCCAGTGAGAACACAGAAGTCTGGAGCAATGTCCCCACAGAAGGAACAGGGATGACAATGCGTATGTGAGGAAGGAACTAGATGATTTTCCCATACATAAACCAAAGAAAGTATTTTGTTTTCAAAAAGCAGGTACTACTACAGGTAGGAGTTTTCTATTGTTGCTATTTTTCCTCTTCCTTCACTGTTACTGTTACCCAATACCTACACAAATCAGCGAGCATGGATGCCCTCCTTTATTTATCTCCTGCAGCAAGATGCCAAACTTCTTCAGAAAATGCTATTTACATGTTCAGACACTATTTACTGGAAAACTTCAACTCTATATCAAATATACTTCTCATGAAGCTCCAAAGCCAGAGGATTCACCAATCCTCCACTTGCTCATGTCACTGAGGCAGCTTTCGTCACATGTGCTTATTGAGAAGCTACACCTGAACTGCAGCTCTAAGCTATTCACAGAAATGTCAATCTAAAAATAATCTGTTGCCATTTTTCAGAAGCACCTAAAAGCATCCTTGTGATCACAATCTCAACAATTATATTGAATCAAGTCATCTGTACCAGTTTCACCCCTTAGTATTTTTAGAACATGCACAACATCCCTTTTAGAAATTATTTCATCTGCCAATGCTGTGCAAGAGCATTTGCTCAGTGCAAGCTGACTACATGCCAAGCATTGCAAAAACCAAAGAAAATAAAAATCCTGGCATTTCACAGTGCCTGAAACTGTGGTCAAGTTCATTGTTATTTTATCAGAACGCCACAAAAAAATTCTGTGACTTACTAGTACTCACAATTATCAGTTCTTCAGTAACTAGTGGCATTGTTTTGAGAATATTTCATTCAGGACAAAAAAAAACCAACAAAATGCTAAATGGTAGCTGGTAGCTCACTCAAAGGTACACCACATTAAATCTTAAAAGGTAAAGTGTAAAATAGCAGCTTTAAATGTTCACAAAGGAATTAAAAACTTTTTCAAACAGCATAAAAATGCTGAATATGTACATGTAACTCAATAACTCAATTTTCTACAGACAAAACTTTCACATTTATTTTCTTATATAAAACCCAGTGTATTTTCAAACAACAAAAAGAGTGAAGCTGTGCCTGGATATATGAACATTTGTACATAATACAGTGCATTACAAGACCAACTGTAATGTACTGGGGGGAAAGGTTTAGAATAAAACCCCACTCCACTCCCATTTAATTCTGGCAAGACTAAAAGGTAGCACAAATTCAAAGTACTGGTTTATTTCTGTAAATCACCATATTTTAATATTATATTGACATCAGTACACTCTCTCAGAAGAGGCAGCACAATAATAATTTTCATCAGTATGTGTGTGTTTGTACAACTAACATTTTTAAACTGCAATGCAAGGCCGCATTGATAATATCCACAGGTTTTAAAAAGAACAGGAAATGGCATTTGAGGACTTTATTTCATAATGGCAACAAACAGAGCACTGGAAACTCTTCTGTTGCACACTGATACTCAAAAGAGTGCAGAATGCAACACTGACAAATGTCTGAAGTACTCTCTATTTAAAAAAAAGGTCATTACTAGTCTGAGAAAGTGTGTAGCTGCACAAAAAAAAAATTAATGTTTATACTTTTACTACTGATGCTTTTGATTCCAAAAATTTTATCACCAGTGACACACAAAACAGAAGAGAAAATGGCATTTATTGTTTGTGGTGATATTCAAAACATACCACTGCAGGAAAGAGAAACAGTATTTATTTAGTTGTCAGATTATTCTCCTGATTAGTAAATTCCCTCAGTAACATTTACAGTCTGAGGTTCCAGAACCAAGTGCTGCTGCCCATCAGGCAGCTGGTATCTCTTAGGCAAAAACATTTCATCAGATGATCTGGAGGTGCTGATACTCTATTATCCTGATGATTTTTATGTACTGCAGATTAAACACCCAGATGATAGCAAGGGAAAGTAAATGGTAACTGGAAGAAAGCAGGGAAAGCTCTTGAATGCTACTCCTAAGCTTTATTCACCAAACTCAATAACTACATGAAGATCATCCAGAAAGTGTCTGCAAGGAACAAATTATTTGGTGGAATTCCATGTGGATTTTCTGTTTGTTTCCTGAATTTTATTTCCAAAATAGCTTCTCAGTCAATGAATTAGTCAGTTTCTCTAGTTGTCACAATCATACCTTTATGTTTTCTAATGGAGCACATGAGAAGGAAAGCAGGAAAAACTGATAAATTATGCAAGCTGTAACCACTTGTAGAATCTCTTAATACATGGGAATGAAAAAACAAGGATGTCATCAGCACTGAAAAGAACAGCATCCCTTTACTTAAGAGAATTGCAAAATATCTTAATCAGATTCCCACTCTTCTAATGAGGAAGTCAGAATGATATTCATCAAGAGACACATTTGATTTGTTCAGTGCAGAAGATTAAAATGGATTCATTAGTGTAGGGATGAAAAGATTCACATTAGTGAGCTGAGAGAGAACTCACATCACCTTGCTCAATTTAATGGCAGCAGGTATATATTTATATATATATTTATTCTGACAGGTATACTTTGGATAGTTCATGCTGGAACATGTTGAAAAAGCAACTGCACTGCATTTATTAAATCAGTAACACAAACACTTCAAAAACCTCAAAGCAGAACACACTTCTCATACTCTGACCAATACTCACTAAGTTCTCATACATCTTTTCAAGATAAGTCCTTGTAAAGTTCACTTATATTACCTGTAAACACACATAGGCATCTTTCTTACTATGTTGATAAGAATATTTTATTGTTTTCTATTTGAGGCAGATTTTCCCAAAGTAAGTTTCAAGTCAACTTTTCCTGTAAGAAACACTGAAAGCCATAGAAATGTTCTCCCTTCTGATAGCATCATTTTCTTCTTATTTTCATAATTATCTTACTCATACTATTCACCCTCCCTTTCCAGGGTTACTGGGTAAAAATCCACAGCTATTAATACAGCAATTTTTACAGAATATGCTCAAATTTTGCTACCAGGGTGCAGCAATGAACTGTGTTTTACTCAATGCCTTCTGTTTACTGGATACAGAAGAAAATGGAATTGAATCTTTTCATCTTTTAGGTGAAGAAAGCAAAGTAACTGAGGATTGGAAGAAAAAGGAACAGGGGCCAGTTTACACTGAACCCCAGATCCAGTGAATAAGGATTCTCCCTGCCCCACCATAAGGAATTTATGGTCACACCATTACAAAATCAGCTGGGGAAGTATTAGGCAGCAGTAGGGATGCAAGAATGAAGTTAAAAACCTCTATGCAAAAAGAAATCCCAACATTGGTTTATTAGAAATCTCTTTAATACATCTCTTCCAAAGGAAAAAGAACTTTGTCTCAAAGTTATGAGCAAGAGAAAATAACAAGGCCCAGATTACCTGAACTTCAGAGATGCAGCTGAAGCTGTGCAATGTCCAAAAGAAAACTTCTCCTAAGAGACTAATAAAAGGTATTTGAAGTGTAGTGGTAAAACACTGTATCCACCTTGGATCCTTGAAAATATGGTATTACTCCTTACAAAAAATAATGAAAAAAGCCAAGCAATTCTACTTGGCAAATAGCAATCTGAGCTCCTGTTAACATACACAAAAATATGGATACAAACTGAAATAATCAACTCAATACCCTTCCACTCCACCACACACAGGTTGTCAGTGCTAGACACCTCCTACTGCTTATCTACCAAGGCATCACTAACTTGTAGAAAAGAACCAAAATCCTTTTCCCATCCATTCCTTTGGACGATTAGCCATTCTCTAAACCAGCCTGAAGCAAACAACGTTACATTTCTTCTTGTTCTTTCACACTGGGATGCAAGGAAAATCTGGCTGTGTGCTTATCTTCAGCTGAAATTTTTGAAGCAGCACTATACAGTGAGCTGTGCAAGTGATACCACCCAGCCCACCAGGAAGGGACAAAACCATCAACTTATCCATCCCTGGAGGGCACAGCTGAAACTCCAAATGATCTGCTTTGCCTCCAACTGCTCCTAGGGGCATAATAGCAATATTTAGGAGCAGGCTGTTGAGAACTCAGAGACTTGGAGAATTCTGCTTACCCATAACTCAGTGTTCTCTGCAATGGGACTACTAATGAATCTCAGAAGGACTTAATGGGAATGCTGCAGTGTAATTCTCATTACAACTCCCTATCACTAAAAAAAAAATAAAATATGAGGATATACTGAAAAACACTGGAAAAGTTGAAGACAAGCTTCTGCTATAACATATACATAAAACCAGATGGGCTTCACACAAATAGTTAATCTGTTTTCTTTCTCAATTTGATTTCATTAATATTCTGTCCAGTTTCACTTAAAAAAATGCATAGACACAAGAAAGAACTTGAAAAAGTTGCCAAGAAAAAACAACTCCCACGAGCATTATCAGTGTACAAAGTTTATAGATTTCACACTGTTTGTTTAAGATACCCATACCTATAATCACATATATTCATCTTCCTTTCCCCATACTTTCCCCCCTACTGATAAAAAGTGCATTCAAAAGCCTCATCCAACGAGTCAGTTAAAAATACACATCTGAATCATAAATATATTCTGAATACAACTCTAAAGCCAAGGGGGATACTATTAATACATATCACTAAACACACAGACTTGGCTAGTTGCTTTTATTACTACCTTGTCTATTTCACTTAACTACAGCTACTGCCACAATGTTTCTCCTGCCACTATCCCTTATTTATGTTCCTCTGGTTTTAAAATGAAATCTTTAAATATATCAGTTACTCTATCTGCTATCCCTGGTTTTATGTTTTTGAAGATTTTTGTCAAAAGCTAATATTTCAGCATATTAGCTACTACACTCTATCTCTTTTTTAAAATGTCTGAAGATTTCACCTTCCTGAGAAGAGACAAAATTTAGTCCTTTAAAGCATAGTATTTTAAGAAAGAAAATAAGGTAAAATTACCCTTTTCCTACATATATCCTGTGTTTACCCGCACAACTGCCTGCACAAAAAAAATGTTTCTAATATTCAGTGCTGTTATTTGCTTCCCAGATCTACTCAAGAATACTCTTTAAGGATCAGCACCTCATTTTGCTAGGCTCCACAAAACCGAAACCTTTGCCTGACAAAGCTTCCCGTAAGAACACAGGACGGAACAGGTAAAGGTAACAAACACTGACGTTTGACAAAAAACAACTGGAAGAGTTTGAGTTGTCTATCAGAACTACAAAACTGTCAGAAAAGTTGGCAAAAGGTGTAAGTGTACCTGCTCAGAAAACAAAGTTTCTGCTGATACTACTCTACCAGTAGCTGTTTCCAAACATTTCATGCCATCACTCGAACTCCTTCCCCTGCACAGAACCGCTCCAACTTGACACGTGTCATTCCCCTATCGCTGCAGGACAGAGGCTTCGCCTTCCTGTTTCACTCGGACTCTTATCTCTAGCCTATGGCCAAAACCAAGCCTTTCCCCTTCTTCCTATAGCAGGGAAGAGATGAGGAGCCCAGAATAAAGGAAACAAGCCTCTGCTCAACCCATTCACTCCGGCACGCACGGCGGGCACTGCTGCCCGTTCTGCGGCGCTCCAGGAGGCACGGAGCCGCCCCGCACCCGGCTCCGGCCTCTGCCCCTCGGCCAAGACCCGCCTGGCCTCCGGAGCCGGCTCTCTGCTCTGCCCCTCGGCCAAGACCCGCCCGGCCTCCGGAGCCGGCTCCCTGCTCTGCCCCTCGGCCAAGACCCGCCCGGCCTCCGGAGCCGGCTCCCTGCTCTGCCCCTCGGCCAAGACCCGCTGGCCGGCAGGAGCGGCCGCGCTGCCTCCAGCCCCGTGACACCGGAGCGGCCCAGCCCGGCCCGGCCCGGCCCCGCCGCCGTACAGGCCGGGCTCCCCGCATGTCTGCGGCACGGACAGGTGCAGCCCTCGGGCCGCCCGGGGCCCTGCGCAGCCTGGGCTCAGCCCCGGCCTGCTCCTCCTCCTCGGCTGGCCGGCCCCTTCAGCCGCGCACCACCATCACCCCCGGGCCTGCACAAAGACGGGCCCGCGCAGGGAGGGTGCGGAGCGGAGCCAAGCCAGGCCGGGCCGGGCCGGGCCGGGCC
>VZTB01011856.1:203-21840 GCA_013397245.1 Thryothorus ludovicianus | reverse complement strand
ATCGCTCCCCCCTCACCTCTTTGGGGACGAGCTGGTTCTCCTCGCTGGGCACCATGGCCGGTGGCGCGGCGCGGAGCCCGCAGCAGGCTGAACCGAGAGCCGTCGTCAGCAGCAGCGGGAGGCGGGGGGACACCCGCGGCTCATTCTCCTCCTTCTTCTCCTCCTCCTCTTCTTCTTCTTCCTCCTCTTCTTCCTCTTCCACCTCCTCCTCCTCCTCTTCCACCTCCTCCGCTCCCGCGGGCAGCGCCGCGGCTCCGCCCCGCCGCCAATCCATAGCAAAATGGCCGCCGGCGCGGTTCTCGCGAGAGCCGCCCCACCCCAGCCCGGCTGCGTCCTGCTGCGCTCATCGCCTTCGGCTCCGCTGCGGCGCCTCTTGCAGCGGTCTCGGCGCTGCTGCCGCTGCCTGGCCCGGCCGAGCTGCACGGTGTTCACCGAGCTCCAGAGGCGGTGTTGGAGCTGCAGCGCGGAACCTCCGCGGGCTGCCGGGCCAGAGCCCCCCCGCGCCCGGGGTGTCCGTGGCGCCAGGCCGCCGCCGCTCCCCCGTCACGTTATCCTGCCCTGGGGAATGGCGTGGGGCGCTCGGGCCCGCACGGGAGCAGGGAGTCGATAAATGGAAGGGGCACCGTCTGCGGACATGTTTAGGGAAAAGCTGGACGTGCCGCGGCACTGTTCGGTCATGGGGTGGACTGGATGATCTCAGAGGTGTTTTCTAAGCTAATTGAGTCCGTGCAAATGGTGCAGCAGGAGGAGAGCAGGGAGGGGGCGCGCCCGGCTCACTGCCCTCGGTGCGGCTCGGAGCTCGTCAGTACCCGGCCGTGGGTGCGCTCGGAGCGGCGCTCGGAGCTCGTCAGTGGCCGGCGTTGGGGGCGCTCGGAGCGGCGCACGGAGCTCGTCAGTGGCCGGCATTGGGGGCGCTCGGAGCGGCGCTCGGAGCTCGTCAGTGGCCGGCATTGGGGGCGCTCGGAGCTCGTCAGTGGCCGGCATTGGGGGCGCTCGGAGCTCGTCAGTGGCCGGCATTGGGGCGCTCGGAGCCGGCCCGGCCGTGGGTGCGCTCGGAGCGGCGCTCGGAGCTCCAGGCCCCGCCGCACGGGCTCCGTCCCCTCGCAGCTCTCCCCCAGCGGCTTTTCCCGGAACCCCGGGCTGCAGGACACGGCAGGCTGTTCCAGTGTGATTCACTCGCTCCTCTACAGTGCTCGTGCCAGGTTGCAGTGGATAAGCACAGCCCGGTCCCGCTGCCATGTGAGCCCTTACTGGCCCTTACGGCTGTCCAGAAGTTTTTCCTTGAAGTCATGCGATAGCGTTCAGCGTGTACTCGCTGTAAATCCGAGATTAATAGCTTGTTTTCAAAAGGAACGCAAGGCTGTTTCTGTGGCATTGCTTAATTGTTGGTTTTTGTCCGCAAAAAGCTGAACTAGATCTGGTTTTTGTGCCACCTGAAACACACTAAAAGCCAAATCACTTGAATGATTAAAACGCACACTAGAGGAAAATTAGTTAAAGTCTACTTCACTGCAAAATAATTTTTAAGTGAAAAGCATTCTACTTGGCTAATGAACAATGCTATAAAGTAGCTGTACATTTCTGCACAACTGTTTTTCTTATTATTTTAGTGTCCTCTTGTGGAAAAATGCAGTACTGAGGATAGTTTTTGGGTTTGTGTCCATGAAGTTTTGGGGTTTGAAGTAATTTTTGAAGCCCATTGTACTGGAGGCTACTGAAGATTTAATAAAATTGAATGATCTCTTTTCCCTTTTCATGTTGAAAATGTGTAACTTCTCTGGTTGCTCTCTGCTTTCGCAGAGGTAAGCGGCAGCTTTTGGAATTAGGATATGTTATTAGTAATGTTTCTGTTAGTATGGTATATTAATGCTTTTTTTAAAAAGGCTTCAAAATGGTTGTTTCTTTAAATAACATCAGTAATTTATTTTCATCTTTCAAGTATGCTGTGGAAATGCTATGTTTCTGGCTTTGTTGTGGTTTGCTTGCTTTTGTTTGTTTTTTTTTTTAAATCCTTGCTCCTTGAATTAAGCACAGAAATCCTCTCATTGAAAAAATTAAAGCTGTTTTTAAGTATATTTCTAACCTGTTTTGCATTATATAACTTAATAGGTTCAAGGTATTTATCTTCTAAAGGTCAGAGGGTTCTTTGGCACAGGAACTCTTGCCCTATGGCTTTGAAATATGTTGCACCTGAAAGCCCCTCATCTTAGACCTTTGAGCTCTAATATGATAAAATCAAGTACTGAGACAAGAACCTGCCAGTCCCTTGCTGTTAATGTTACTTTATGTTAAGCACGGGGTTTTGTAGAGATACCCCTCTACAAGAGGAAGAAAAATAATTAAATAGCAGAGGTTTTAATAGGAAAGGCAATATGAAATTAATGAACTCACATCTTTCTGAAAAGAGGTTTTTTTTGCTTATGCTTGTCAGCTGTGTTGTGCATTAAAAGGTTTGGGATTTAGTTGTATTTTTTTTTGAGGGGGATTTCTCTAAGCATCTAGGTGTGAGAAAAGGTATAAATGCCGAAGGAATGAGAAATGTCAACATCTGTTGATACTTAAGGAGCACAGCTGCCCAGTGATCTCCAGTGGTGTCCAAAGATCCATGAGATTAGTGAGCCAGTGCTCAAGTTGGAGAGCCAGAACAGACACAAGCTTCCAGTACAAGGGATCCAATCACTGAAGCAAAATTGTGTGTGACTGACTGTCCTGCTGTAACTTCCCCTGTCCCCCCACTTTGGGGACACAGCCCACAAAACCTCTCAGACTTGGAGTGTTCTTCCTCAGGGTTTTAAAGAATCCAGAATTCAGGGATAAGAAGCTTTCAGAGATGTTACCTTGGAAAGTTCTTTTGACTCTCTAAAATGTTATGTTCTTACAGGTAATTTTTTGCTGCTGTTTGTGAATAACAAGGGGAAAAGCTACTCAACTCAATGACTTTGTTTGAAATATAATGTTCTATTGGAATAAAGAGGTAGCTACCACAAATGTGTGCCTACTAGATAAGAAGCAGGAGTTTGTTTTTTAAAAAAATACTTTGTTAGAGGCTCCTGCCAACCTTTAAAACTGTACAAACATCCAGTGTAGCATGTTTGCACATAACATCTTTAATGGAGTAATAATCTCTAGTTAATAATTAAATCTCCAGAAGCTTTTGTAATTTGCGGATGCTACAGTATTTAATCTCTTTATGTGAGACTTCTTAAAGAGGAATATTCAGTATTTGAGTTTCATGAGGGGAATCCTGGCCTTACATAAAGGCTGATTTAATATAGCACAGGTTTAATTTGTTATTGGTGTGAAGGAGAAAAACTGGTATCTTGAACTACAGTTGATGCTGGATTTACAGGTACAGGTAAATTTGTTGGGCTGTTGGTTGTCAAACTCACTCAGAGATAGATTAATGGGAGTCACAAGTGCTGTAGTGTGTCAGTTTGCAGTCAGTACAGTGTTTGTCACACTAATGTATGCACTAGGTTAGTGGAAATATAGTTATGCACTGCCAGTGTGCTAAAGTAAATGGCAAACCTCTATTTTAAAGGATGCTGACCTTGTAAATTAGTCTGTAGGAACAGGATACCTCTTTAAAGATTGTGATCTAATCATTTCTCCTTCTCTGTAAGAAGTCACTGAAACTTGTCCCAAGATTTGACAGATAATTTATAAAGTTTTGGAAAAAATTCCAAGAATGAAATGGAGGGCTGCCATCTAGCTCTTTCATATGTGTAATTAGATGCTGTAAACTGATGTCTTTCCTGAAGTAATACCTTTTTGAAATGGAAAGCCTATGGAAAAGAGGATTGTGTAGACTAATGCCATGGATTTGGCATGTCTTCTCTGAAACACCTGGTTTTGACTTTTCAAATAGGCTGTCCTGTTTCAGAGGTAGAGCCAACATTGCAGTGCTTTTATTTTTCTGTATTGTCCTGTTAAAAACACCCAACCAAACAAAACCACACACAAAAAAAACCTCTCTCCCACCAACCAAAAAAAACAAAAAAATCCCCAAACCCTCAAAAAATCCTAAATCTGAAGATTGCAGTCCTTGGCAAGTTGCTGACAAATTATCAAACTGTCCCAGGCAGCGTGTGTTTGCCAGCAGTGGCAAAGGAGCCAGTGCTGGTGCAGTGTTCGCTCAGAGCTCATCTGCACTGTCAGCACTCTCAGGAAATGCAGCTCAAGGCCTCCTCCCTTTCCAATCTTTGACAATTCCACGATTACTGGTAGAAGGGGAGACGTGTGAAAGTTCAGGCTATCACAGGAGGTCATTGCACTGCTGGCTCCTTTGCTGTTTGAGCCTCAAGTTGTTGCAACCCCCCTGGCAGGCCACAACCTTGAGACTGGACCAGCACGAGAGGTGGGTGGCAAAATGATAAAGGATGGGTGTGATGAGGGTGTTCTGGAAAATAAGAACTTTATTGATGACAAAAATAACAAACGTGAGGAAGACGTGCACAGTACCGGAGTTGATCCTCAAAAACTCAGACAATGGGTGAGCACAGCAACATATGAGGGAGGGTTGAGGGTACAGACTCCAATCATAAACAAGAACTCAGAACATGACCAAATATAGAAAATACTTAGCAACCAATCAACAGAGAATGAGAAACATTTCCTCATGTGTAACAGCCTAACTGCATCACAACTCCATGATTCTATTCAGGTCTCTTCTTCTCACCCTAACTTTACAAACTGTTTCCTATCTTCGCATCCCCCTTCCCAAGGCCTCAGGTTGATGCCTTTGGTGAGGACTGGTCCATTGTCCATCCCAACCACTTGAACTCCCACACAGAGTAACTTTTCCCCCATTGCCTGGCAAATTTTGGAGTATTTCTTTGAAAATCTGCCTGCACCATCCAATCCTTTCAATAAGGAAAGCTTAAAAAAAAATGAAAATCAGTAAATTCAGCCCTTATGTGGATGGAGGGGAGAACAAGTACAATTAATAGATGTAAAAAAAGAGAAAATAATAGAATTCTGCATCTTCTAGATAATAATCTCTTGCATTTTTAGCTCCTTAAGTATGAAACAGATCACTAAAAGGCTAAAGAGCAAATCAAGGTCTTTGAAAAAAGAACACTGATTATTTTTAATTCTTCTGTATCTGTTAAGAGGCTTTTATATTTTAGTATTTTAGACTGTTTCTTGAATGTGTTAAGCACTGTAATCAAGATACTAATTTAAAGATAAAAATTTTAAAATTATTTTCTATGATATGCATTTTAAAGCCCACATATAGACTTCTGTGTCTAAAGGTGTATATTTTGAAACTGAATTTTAGAAGGTAAAGAATTAATTTCAAAGATTTGAGAATGGTGTGGAAAATGAAAACATTAAATGGGAAATATACTATGGAAAAACCATTATTTTGCTTTAGAGGGAAAAATGTTGTAGGTCTTGTGGTTGTGATAAGTAGTAAGCAGCTCTCTGAAGTTTAATGTCATGAGATTAAGGAAAAAAATGTTTGTGTTCTGTGCTAAACATGGTGTTTTGCCATTCTTAAGCAGTGTTTTCTGCCATAATCTTTATGAACAGGCAAGTGCTTCCCTCTGACATAGTATTTCATGCCAAGATCTTTTTGATCAAAACCAGTCGGGGATTATTTTAATTAATTATAAGTCAGCAGCCAAAGTTCATAAACATTTCTGTTAAATATTATCTTATTACTCTAATTTTGAGACACCAAGTGTTCAGATATTAGCTTTGGAAGTTAGTCGTCTTTTCCACTATAGAATTAATCTTATGTATGAATTCCCAAATGGGTTTGGTACTCAAATTACAGTTGTAAAGAGAAGTAGAAGTGCTGCAGAGAGTTTTTCAGGATTCTTTGTTAACACTGAATTTTTTTACCAGCTTGGCTTAAAATTTTCAGCATTATGTGCTTGTGACTACGGAGCAGTTTCTGGCGTTAGTAGCCTAAACAAAACAGTTCCAGGGTTTTTGACCTCTTGATGCACTTGTCAAAACCTTCCTGGTATCACTGGGAATAAGCTGTGTGGTAGCAGGCCAACTTCCACTTCGTGTGGTGAGAGTCTGGAAAGAGATACGGGCTGGTATCAGGTAGAGTTTGTGATTTCCAAGTGGATCTCACATGGAGTTTGCTGGCTTGGTCATGAGGCCAGGCTGGCACTGCTGTGTCTAAAACATGCAGCAGCTTGGAAATCTGATGTCTTTTTAAATGTGCAGCCTGGTGGAGTGCTTGCATGCTCCCTGGAATGTGGGCTCCCATGTTATCCAACCCTCCAAGGAGGTGGCAGGGGGGCAAGGAATGTCTGTGCACAGCAACACAAGGAAGACTTGCCTATGGGAAAGCAAGAAGGAAGGAGAGTTGCCTTGAATTCCTACCATGATAGTAATTAAGTCACCAACATGGGTCTGTTACTTCAGAGGCTCAAAAAAAGCTCGCAATGACAAAGCCAGTGTATTTAAAATAGCTGAATTAACACTTCCTGCACGTGAGGAATTGCTGTTGCACAGTCAGCTTGGGAGCACAAAGGCAGCAGCAAACAAGAGGCTGTCATGTGCAGAAGTAATGGGGCAGCCTGGATTCAGTACACCCTCAGTACTCAGGAGCTCTCAGTATGGACAGTCAATTTATGGCTGCTCTTGGCTCCTGGGGAATTTAATTCTTTGGGTTTGCATTAGGGGTTCCCAGTGACCCTTCAGATTACTTGTGGTGGCATTTAATATTCTGAGTGAGTGCTGATTATGCTGCTTGCAGCTCTTTGGGCAAGGAGGAAATGGTTTCCCATCCTCAGCATGCCCTAGCACATCGAGAACATTCCATCCTCCCAGATTTAAGTTCCTAGGTGGCCTTCCCCTGGATGAAACATGTTTTCTTCACCTTTTCTTTGTAAGGTGTCATGATAATCATTGAAAAGAGGTAGCTTGCAGCTGCCCGGGCTCCACCTCATCCCCTCACCAAGAGGAGGGAAGAAAAGGCATCTTTTCATTGTCTCAAGTCCCATGATATTGAGTCCATGATAGGGCAGTAGTAGCAGCAGGATCTTGATCTTATCTGCCTTTGGGCTCAGCAGTGCCCAGTAGGGCAGACCTGCCAGCCTCTTTACTGGGCAGGGCTGGAAAGCAGGAGATGCTGTCACCATCTCCCCATTTCTACTTGATCGGTGCTTATTCCCAGTGCTTGACACCACTCTGTGCTTTGCTTTGTGCTCTGGGATAATTTTCTTTCACTCGTGACAGGAGGAACTTTGTATTTTGAGGACTACCGGGCTGGACCCAGTTATTTTAAAGCAGGTTTAGGACTGCTGAGGGGGGAGGTGCTCTTCATCTGCCATCATTCCTCATGCCAGGGCTTGGAGTAGGCTTTGCTGAGACCTTTCTAAGGCAGCTTTTAGGCAGTCTGTGCAGAGCTGGTGGGAGGCCTGGTCTAAAACCAGCTGCAGTCTCTGTGGTTCTCTGAGCTCAACCTTGTCCTTGTTTTGCAATGTGCTGTGTCCTAAACATCTGCAGCCTTCTGGGACTTTAAGGGCCACTCTGCTGTGGAGGTTGCTGAGCTCTTTCTTGCATTAATTAATGTAGCTTTACCTTTGGCAGAAGCAAAGGGAGCTGCCAGAGGTCTTACATAGCATTTAAAATGTCAGCTGCCAGTCCAGGGCAGCTGCCAGCACTGGCACTCTGGCAGGGGGAGTGCTGTCACAGGACAAATGCAGGGAATGTCAGTGTGGACACAGCATGAGTCATTTAGGGCAGGGACTTGTGTACAGAGTATCCTGACATCAGTGAAATGCCCTTTGAAATCTCCCAGCAAGTTGGCACCTGCGTTGCTTGGGTCATATATAAGGAAATGCTGCTGGATCCTGGCTGTTGTGGTTTGGATTCAGCCTTGACTGCAAGTAGTTGTCAGTGAGGGGTGTACACTGATAAAGTAAACCTGTGGTGCTGAGAGTCTCTCTTCTGGGTGAAAGAGTAGGACAAAGCACAGGTGGTAAGAGTGTTGAGAGAGTGTAGTTTCTAAAAGCAATAATTTTGGTCACATATACATGTCTTAATTATTTTTTTATGGACTTTTTCTTTCACATGTTTATAATTTATCTGTTGATTGAACTGAGTTAACATGAAATAAATAATAAAAAAATTTTGTGACTATTGTCCTTGCTTGTCATCATTGCCTTTGTGAACAGATGTGTCTGGAGAGCAGTTGTTTCTTCAGGATTTGGATTACAAGGCTTAGCTGCAGATTGGAATCTTGTATATGCTGTTAGTTTGGGAAATCGATTTCTTTCAGTCTTGTTACTTCTTTTGCAATGAATTGTGCTGCCAGTTTTAAGTTAGATGCATACCCATTTACCTCTCACCCATGATTTAAACCAGGCTTCTTAATTGGGCCTTTTGGATGTAAGCACATCTTCCAGAGGTGTCCACATAGGGACAAGTTCCAGATCATCTAGACTGAATCCAAATCCTTTCCTGAGACCTAAGTCTTCAGCAGAGCATTTTTTTGTATTGTTGTTAGAGGAAGAGGGCTTGCTGGGCTTTTGGTGTTGGCTGGTTACTAATGTGGTGTGCATCTGTGGAATGCAGGGGTGCATGAATCAGCAGGGTCTCAATGCCAGGCTCAGGGATATAATCATAGGCTGGCTACTGTAGTTTTTACCACAGTGCTTTACATATGGAATTAGTCTGTGCCCTTCCTTGTGCTGGAAATGTGTGCCCCTGCATAGATGCTGGCTTTGTGTCCCTTATGGGAACGAAAGATTTATGTTAAGGAGCCCAGACCAATTTTAAATTCTTACAGGCATGCAGAGCTGTGCTTTGATACCACCATCAATGTAAATACTTACTGGAAACCAAATTCCAGACTTGCCAATGGGAATGCTCTTTACTAGGGTCAGTCATCCATTTTGGTGTTCTAGATTTGTTTCTACCTACAAGAAAACTTGCATACACAATAAAGCTCCTGTCCTGCTCTGGGCTGCATGGCAGGTTTCTCCTTTTTAAATCTAGGAGGATTTCTCAAATGGGGAAAATGCAATGCTCAGACTGTCTCTACCATCTAAGTTTTAAACAAAGATGGTCAAAGCAGTTGTATTTGTATTTTAGGTTTTTTATCTCTTCTGACCTCTGAATTCTAGGAAAAATGAAAGCATGATGATAATATACTTCTCTCTAACTGCAAATTTTCTAATAACCTGTCCATTCTTCAGTCTGTTCTTCCTTATTTTATGGCTACTCCCTCAGCCTCTTCCTTCAGAGACAGGCTGAAACTGTAGTTTGTCTTTTGTTAATCTGCTTTTTGTATCCCCATGCTATTTCTTTTCATATCTTTGAATTTACCCAGGATGGCACTCACGTAGTACACGTTTCAGTCATGAAGAGATTAATGAAGCTTTAACTGACTGCCTCATGATAACATCCATGTTCTTGGCAGCCTCGGGATGGTACTTCTTGCCACAGACAAGGACTTTTAGCCTCTTTGACTGCCACATTTCTATAAGCCAAAGTAGATTTAACAGGATCTTTAGGGGAGTCCTTTTGTATGGTCCTCGGCTGTAACAGCACTTTTAATGGTGCCTCTTGAAAATTGAAAGGGCAGCTTTTCATGAACAGATTAATGAAACCAAGAATTCCTATGTTGAAATGAATAAAAATAATGTTGATGCAAAGGTGTTTTGAAGATGTTTATGTGCTTTAATTTTTGGAAATAAATTTGTGGCATAAGAAACAATTCTCAAAGCTTGACTGCAGTCTGATTCCGGTCCTTTGGCTACTTAAACCATGGCACTACCTCAGGATGAAGTATTTGACTGTTTTTTAAATTTTTAATTAAGGAATGGGGAAAACTCAAAGCACTATGAGTTAAAGTGGACATGCAATTTAAAAAAATCTCCAATCAAAATGTTTACTTATGGAGATTTCAGAGTTGTTAGTGCTGCACTGGCTATTTAATATCCATCATATGACAGAGAATGGTGCCACTCAGTGCACTTGGGTTGCTTAATGCCTTTTTTCTGGGCATTGTTGTGTTGTAAAACAGCAGTTAGGTAAGGTGTTGTTTCAACCAGAGTAAGTTTGGTATTAATATGGAGTGTGAAGAAATCTGGTTAATACTGTAAGACCTGGGGGACAGGCAGGACTAAAGAGAGAGATATGAAATACAAACCCAAGTCACTTTCTTTTGCAGTACTCACCTCATGTGTCTACAACCCTGAAGTGTGAGAAGTTTGATTTTGAATACATGGTTATGTTTGGTCCTATTTTTCCCTTGACTACTCGTTTCAGTACATGGCAGCAGTCTGTAATTTATTGTTTAGGTACTTGAGATGTTCAGTGTATCTGAGCATTGCTGCAGCTTTGACTCCTGGAAATAGCTGAGATTTATGATTTGAATATATCCACTTGCATTTCATTAGCCATTTTACATTTTCTTGCATTTCTAAAAGAGAAGTGCCTTTACTTATTTGTATTATTTATTTCTACTTAGCAAACATCTAAGTCCACACTGTCACAGCTGAAATAGTTGAGCTTAATGTTTTGTATCAAGTATACAAATTCTGAGGTGATTAGAGTAGTCATGAGTGCTGCTATTTTGAACCCAGAGAAGGAAATTTCTGGTTTTCAAAACTGAGAGTAACCCAGGCAGTCTCTTCTGCTGTAAACTGGATGTATTTGTATATTAGAAGAAGTTGGATATTAGAATCCTTTTATGAAATGTTAACTGCAGTTTGATGTTCTTTCTTCTTTGAATTTAGAACATGCCTTAATTTCATTTAAATAAACAGCAACTTAAGGTTTTCTTGAGAGCACAATTAGACCTTCCTCTATCACCATGCTAAGAGGGTTGATATGAACAGATTCACATCTCTTAGGGCCTGCAGGGAGACCATTTTTATTTTAATAGTATGCTCTAACAGTGTATTAGCCATGTTTCCTTGTGCTCAGTGATCATACAGTCAGAAAACACGTGAAAAAAATATGGAAATTTCAAGTGTGGGAAGTGTGGGAACAGTGTGACATAGATGCATGTGAACATTAGCCTTTACCATGCATGATGCAATTTGTGACGTTTCAAATTTTGCAAATTACTCTACATACTAGGTTTTTTTCACAACAATTTCAAGACTTCTCTCTTTACCTAAGCTCTCCCAGTTAAACCTGAAAGAAGAAACTAAACTTGGTTAAGTTATGTAAATGTGAAGGTTGATGTGATGATAAAGATCTTCCCAGAAAAGGACATGGCAAGGTGAAAGACAAATCCAAAAGCTTTGGAAAATAATGAGAGACAAAGAGAGCAAAAATGAAATGTGATCTCTAGAAATAAAACCTGTGTGCC
The DNA here is from genome assembly GCA_013397245.1 of Thryothorus ludovicianus. Taxonomy (NCBI): domain Eukaryota; kingdom Metazoa; phylum Chordata; class Aves; order Passeriformes; family Certhiidae; genus Thryothorus; species Thryothorus ludovicianus. The sequence goes on along the minus strand of VZTB01011856.1, from coordinate 10,547 downwards.
TGGGGAGATTGGCATAGATAGTCATGATGCTGATCATAGAAGGAATAAGCATCTTCAAAAGAACAAGCAGGACACTATCCAGCTGCTTTTTTTGTTTTGTTTTTGTACCCAAAGACATTCTGGGAAGAATCAAAACATTTCCCCAGGTGCTTTTATAGGACAGAAGGCAAAAGCAATGAAGATACTTCCTTGTATTGGACTAGACAGTGATAATTGAGAAAGCTTGATTAATAAAAAACTATTCTAAAAACACTAAAACGTTGATATCAACTGAAAGAAATCAATCTCCGTGTCCTTTCTATCCCACAATAGTCTTGTTGCTGAGGAAGCTGAGCCTAATGTGTAGAATGACAGAGGTAGCTCTAGGTGTGAGACCTTTGCAGCCAGGAGCTCTGTGGCTCTGCTGGGAGCTGCTCTGAGGGTGGAATTGGAGGAGAACAGGAAAGTGCATAAGGACAGCTCTGTTTACTGGGAGCCAGTGGCACTGGAATGAACAGCTGTGCAGCAGCACAGTGTCTCTTCTGTCATCCAGCCTGACAGGACTGGATGGAAACTTGGAGCTCAGGCCCTGCATTCAGATGGGGAAGCCTGTGGGATAAGGGAGCTTGTCACAGACCCTTGGAAACTGGGTAATATGTGGTGCTTTTGATCAGAAACCAGAGCTTTTTAAACCCAGAAGCTGTTTTTGCCAGTATGGCTCAGTAGGCAAACTTTAATAGATGCACATAGAAGTTGAAAGCCTTGCCTGCTGCCCTTGCCTCTCCCTTCCCCTATGATGTAGAGGTATTTTACTGTTTTCTTAAGGTTCTTTGAGCAGGGAGATGTGTGGTGAGGAGAGTCAGGTTTCTCACTGCATCCTGACAGTGAGATGGGGAAGAGAACTTCTCAGCAAGAGAGTGAACAATGCAAACAGAGCCCATTCACAGTTCTTCAGCCTCAGCCATCTCCTCATGAAGTAGGGCAATACCTGCTGACTGACTCAGTGAGCAGACCTCGTTTTGCCTTGCAGAATTAGAAGAAGTGATGATAATGAGTACTCTCCGCACTAGAAGCCACTGGTGACATTTTCACATATTTTCTAAGCATATGTAAATATTTGGATCAACTAAACATCTTCCTGCAAGTGTAGTATTTTCACAGGAAAGGGAAAATCATTATTTCACCAAGTAATAAATATTTAGTATTATGATCAGATACTGCTACATTAATCTTGTTTCTTTGCAGTCAGAGGTGATTCAGATGCTGAGTTTTCCAGAACACCAGACATGAATCCAATGCCAGAAAACAGGGTGAAAAAACCCAAAACCACCAGGAATTTAATAAGACTAAAACATCTTTGTGTTCCACTGCTGAGCAAACTACAAGGAATGTATTTACATGGATTCTCTGGCAGTTGTTAGGGCTGATTTATTTCAGCATAGTAGAAAGCAGTAAGTGGCTTGTAAAGAAGTGTGTCTTTATATTGAAATTATTACACCTCTAACAGAGATAAAGAATGTTTGATCTGTCTTACTGAGGTATGTGTTCTTCCCACACCTTCTGCTCAATAATATTCAGAGATCTCTGTGCTCCATTACACAACATCAGCCACTTAGCATGTCTTATAAGAATATACTTTTTTCTAATTTCTGAGCTGGGAATAGTTTAATTAGGTTTTAGTCGAATAACTCAAGATCAACAACCATGTATGTTTCAATGTTAATGTTAGGTTCTGTAATTGGAAAGAAATGTCAGCTAAAGAGGGAAAGATTTTGTCAGCATTGCAGAAAAACCTTTGGGCTGGTCTTTTCTGATCTGTAGGGAGTGTGTTCTTCCTGGGCATCTTTGAAATCCTACAATTCCTGGAGGCTATATTTTGACTATTTTAAAAATGTATTTGTTTTCAAGGAACACCTAGTAAATCTCTTTTTGTTTAGTTGGTTGTGTTGGGAAAGGAGAAAAAGAGAGGCAGAAGGTTGAACTGAGAGTTGGATTTGGGTCTATCAAATTGAAAGAAGTACACAGTATGTCAAAGAAATGCTGTGTGTTCTGGCTATTAAAAAAACCCACTATCCCAAAAATAATGTAAGTATTAGGAAAATACTTTACTTGTCTTCTTAATCTTTTATGGCAAATTAGTTTCTTTTTCATCAAAAGAATTCCTACTCAGTTTTGATTTAAATAATGCAGTTATTTAAACAAAGTTCTTTAGTGCTGCTTGCATATTTTCTAGAAAGCCCTGTATTAATTTAAAATTCGATATTGCATTTGTATGCAGGGAACATGATCTTCTCCTTCATCTAGCAATCTGCACCACCCATATATTCTTTTTTAAACCTTCAGATGTAACCTCCTTAAATATTTAAGGCATAGCTCCAACAGAACAGTGGTAGGCTGCTCTTCTCTTAACTTTGCCCTCTCTTTTCTAGGTCTTAGTGAATACTCAAAGTGTTTTACTTTTCACTGAAGAACTTGTCATCAGATATGCCAGAAAACACAGGAATACCTCAGCACCACTGCTTTGGTCTCCAGACCTGCTGCTGCACTTTTTGAAGGTTTCCTGCTGAGGTTCTGTAAGTGATATCCTGAATTCCCCAAAATTCCAAGCAATTTGGGATTCCTTTTCCCTTGACTTGTATGGTGAAAGGTTTCATTAATTTTTGGCTCCTCTGTGATTATTTCACCACGTGTATATTTGCCGTGCAGAAATAATTACTGCAGTCAGGAAATGGTAACCAAAGAAAAAATTAATAGAGAAAGTAGTTTAATATCCAGTACAAGCTTAAGTATGATGAATAGTTCAAATGAAGGTAATTTATTCTAGAAATTAGTGGTTTTTAGCAGCCTAGTGGTTAAAAATTTGGGTTTTTTTGGTAACTTTTCTTTGTATTTTGTTTTCTTTAATGTCCGTTGCTTTTCTTAAATCTTATTTTGGACAATAATGTTCTTTTAAGTACTGATATTGGTTGTGTGTAACATTGACAGTTGTGGACATTATAGAGGAAAGTAGTCCTTTAATTGATGTTTGCAATACATTAAACTATACCTGCAAGGTGAAGCACTTTGTAATTTGGTTTAATTTTTTGAGGGAAGACCAACTGTACCCTGAATAGGTCCAAATCCTTACCTGTTGATTCAGGAAATAATCTTTTTTCCAGAAACTGTCCTAGAAATTCTTAGAATTCTGCATCCCTTACCATACTCGTATAAACAGCTAAAAACAGTTTCATCATGTATAATAAATCAGAAAATAAATGCATAGAAAGTTTTTAACATAGTATTCTCACAATGCACTGTACTCTGTGAATCAGATGGAACAAGACATCTCCTATTTAGTCACAGTTTGGCTGAGCAGGGAGATATATCTTAACTTATATGGGTATTTTAAGTTACTGAATTGCATTACTGAAAAATCCTTAGAAACATTCTCATTCTAAATTTATTTTTTTTTGGTAAGAACTCCTCCAGTTTGAGAAAGTGGTCTTTCATTTTGCTGACAGAACTTTTGCATAAAGAAGTCCAGTTAGAATATGACCCAGGCAGTTATAATCTGAATATTCATGATGGTTGCAGATATTGATAATGATCATCTCCCTGCAGGTATGTTGCATACTTGGCTCAACTCAGCTGGAGATACTTTTCTAGATTTTCCCATGAACATGTAGTCATGATGAAGCTTCAAAAGAAGAAAGGAAAAAAGGCTTTGAAGAAAAGAAAATAAGAAAGTAGAATTTTGTAACTCTGGAAGTACTTTAGTTTTTTCAGCCCCTTTGCACCTCAAATAGAGTTGTGAATGTTCACTGCTTGCCAAGAAAAGGTTTTTCTGACATGAGAATTCTTGTAGGAAGCTCAAAACAGCTCAGGGGAGCTCAGGGATTCAGACCTCTAAGTTCTTGTTCTGGTGCCCAAACTTGTGGAATTGTTTGGAGCAGAATTTGGGTTGTCCAGGTCATCAGAGCTGTTCCTGCTCCTTGTTGAAGGCTGCTGGGTTTGGCTGACTGGGTACCCAGGGCTGCAGAGGGCTGTGGGGACATAGTGACCCCCCTCACTCTGTCACTGAGTCCCCACTGGGCATTTTCTGGCTTGGGACATGTCCTTGCTTGGTCAGTTGGATGGGTTTTATGGTTTTTCATGTTTTGGAGGAAGAGCAGTGTGTACATACCATCCTTGCAAAAAAGTCCTCTGTATTCCACAGTTCAAATGCACCTCGTTGCTTTGGTTTTATTGATAGGTTCAAGACAGCAAAATAAGTTAGGTGTGTAAGAGAGGTGACATATCTGAGGGCAGACTAACATTCTGAGGTGAGCTACAGAGAAAAATCACATTAAAACCAAAGCCCCTTAGTTTTGAAGGGACATTTGAATGCTGGCAGAGTAAGGTTGCTTTCCAAGTAAAATAGGCACATCTGAGTCCATTTTTCAGAGCTCTCAGACTCCAGCAAATGAAAAAGCTCAATTTGTCAGCTGGGTGACCAGTACCAGGAAATACAATGAGCAGGTTTGGCTTGTTGATGTGGGTCACATTATCCCTTCCCCTCCACTTGCCCACTCCTCTCTCAGGCCAGAAACATTCATATTTACAAGAATTAACATGGGCATGTGGAGCATCCAAGGATTCACAACATCCAAGGCCACAACAGTCTTCCAGATGCAGGAGAAGTACAACATATTCTAATTTCTGCTTAAATACAGTTTATTTTAGGCTGTGATTTCAGATTAAATAACTGAATATAGAGTTTAGAGATTCCAGACTCTCTGAGTATCTTGAATTAAAAATAAAATTCAAGGCCATTGTTGTAGTGAATAAAAGGCAATATGTTTTACAGAGGAGGTGGTAGAATATATCTCTTTCAAATAATTACAAAGAGCAGATCTTGCTGGTAAGTCAATCAACAAAAACATTTTATAATTATATATGGCCAGATTGTCTGACTTAGTTTCCCAGTGAAGGACTGTTCCTTGGAAAGTCTAGGGTAGAATTTCCCCTCTTCTGCCAGCCCATCTGAAGGAGCAGGGAAGGAGAAAAAGGTTTTCTTGGCTCACACGATGCATGCTGGGGTGGTGATGAAAGCCAATGAGTACATTACACATAGTTTGCAACTGGTAAGTGCCAAAATGTCAGATAATTGAGGCTGTGGTCCTTTCCTTCAGAGATACCAAAATATTTGACTTTTGTGTGAATATCTATGCTATTCAAAGACAGGGCACGATGGTGGTTTGTACCCTTTTTCCAGAGGAAAAAATGAAGAGCCAGGGCCGTAACAGACTGTGAAAGAACAGGAATGAAATCTTAACAGCAATGGTGGGCACTGTTTCCTCACCAGCTGCTCCAACTGCAAAGTAACAGATCCATTTTAGTAACACCTGTAAGGAATTATTAAAATCACTTGTAACATAACAAATTTGCATTTTGGGAGAGCACTCCTTATAGCTACAACTCTAAACCCAAATAGCAGGAAGCTGTTTCTGATGTGAGGGGCTTGATGAAGACATGAATTTTGCAGCCAGGAAGAGCAGGTGATTTTTTTTTTTTCCTAGCAACAGAAAACCTTTAGGCATGCTAATAAAATTAATTTTAGGACATTTCTCAGTACTCCCATGTAAAAACTGAATGTGCATAGGCCCTATGGTGTATGTGTTCTAGAATACCATACCATTCTCTAGTTGCTTTCAAGAAATGAAACATTATAAAATTGTATTTTCTGCATCACATTTTATAAACATGGAAATAGAAGATTTAAATACTCCATTCACAAATATGAAGTCTGAATATTTTGATCATATTAAAGTTACTTTATTTCTTTTTCAAATTCATGCTGAGCGCATGCAACATTTGAAGTGGCATTTTCAGCTGTAAAAGCATGGAAAATTTCACTCTGGATTTAATAGCAGTGAGTGTTTCTTCAGCCCCTGCTATTAAATTCAATCCAACTGTGGGTGGTCCCNAAATTTCACTCTGGATTTAATAGCCCATGCTATTAAATTCAATCCAACTCTGAGTGATCCTAGTTCTTGTCTTGAAATCTGGTGCATTAGGATGAGAGTATGGAGAATTAGAATATAAAGGTTTAGAAAAATGTAAGCTATTATATTAGAATAGCAATCATCTGTTATTTGGTGAAAAACTCAAGAAATTACTTTGTTTCCTTTAGCTGCACTCTGTCCCTTGAACACTAATGTCAAGGACTGGTGGATGGGTGTAGTATCTGGCCATGCAAAATGCATTTTTTAAAATTGTTTGGGTTTACCAATCTAGCAGCACAAGGTACCAGCTGCATTGTGGAATTTAGAAGAAAGGAAGAGGAGTTCACCAGCTTTTAGTATGAACTTCCTGTGGTTCCTTTGCTTTCATTTCCACCTGAAATGCAAGTTCCCTTAGTTTTGAATGTCCCACTGCAACCTGAATGTTCTGCTGCACTGAGGATGAGCTTGATGTGAAGAATTCTTAATTCCTGGACAGTATTGCTCATACTCTGCACTCTGTGTCTGGAGAGGTGGATTTGTGGAGGGAGAGCAATTGTCCAGCTCCCATCCCTGGTGATTCCTCACCTGTGTGTCCCAGATCTCCAGTCACTGTGCATACGATTTGGGAATGAAAATAAAAGTGGATTTAAGCCTTTCCCTCACAAGATGGCAGCATCACTTCAGGGAATAGCATCAGCTGCACCAGTCAGGAGGCCCTGGACTTTTGAATATTTCTGTTTTATCCAGTATGTGAAAGAAACTCTGATAGCTGTGCTCATTTGTGTTACCTGAACTCGCAGATCAGCATCAGGCATGGGACTGGATGGGTTTTATTCATTTGCTGCTGTGTTTATGATGAAAATTATGAATTGTGTTGAAACTATGTCATTATTATTGTGACTCTAGTTAAGACTGTAGTTGCATTCCTGAGATTCCAACAGCAACATTTGATTGTTTCAAATGCACTAAGCAGAAGTATCTTCCAGAAATTTAGTTTCAGGATCACACTCTATGTCCACTGAGTATTTTTATTCATTCAAGGCTTGATCCTACTCTCCCTGAAGTCAATGGCTGAGTCAGAATTTTAGGGTAAGGACATAGAAACAGCAGAAAAGAAGGGTCATTAAAGTTTAATAGGGTTTTTAATATTTTTCCCTCTCTGTATAAATAATCAGGAATTATTCAATACTGCTGTTTGAACCATTAAAAACATTGACCTTCAGTTAACTCTGGGCAACACCTTTATTTTATTTCAGGACAACACTGATCAACTTTGAAAGGAATTAGGTCAAGTTTGTTTCTGATTCTAAAAGAGGTCTACCAATTTGGCCTTACCCTTTAGGGATAAAAAGCTTGGAAATACAGGAATCCTCACTGTATTTTTTGGATGAAGTTGAGCTTCCAAAGAAGAAAGATACTTTTTTGTTTGTTTTTTTTAATTACCATTTTGATTTTACAACTTGAGCTATGAGCTGAAGAATAATACTTTCTAATTCATATGATTGTTTCATAACTTTCTTCGGATATTCCACTAACAAGACTATTTTCATTTTTAAATCAGAAAAGCATTTTGTCATGATTTCCTTGAAAAATGTCTCTTATACTTGTAATAATGAAGGTGCACTTTGCTATCCTGGATAGCAACTGTTATTATTTCAAGGAAATATTGGCTGGTGTTCAATAATATTTTAACAAGAAAATTTTTAAAGTCTTGTATTTTCATTTTCTCAAAAGTTTTTATGCTGAGCACAGAAGAAATTCTAACCTTTTCTTTCAATTTTTCAAAATCCACCAAGCTTGAGATATGGTTTTACTGACAGGTAGTCCCTTTGTTTGCACTTCTAGGATTAAGGCAGGTTTAGGCTTCAAGTATAACTTTCTAACAGCTTAAGGTGTTGGACTTAATGTTCAGACATATGAAAATTCCTATGTTTATACTTTACCAAACTGCAACACGAGACCTGAGTATTTCATGTGTTCTTTAATGTATGTAGGGATTTTTATTGGTGCAGTTATCCTCATCTTCAGCAATTCTCAGTACAGCCGCCCAAACACGAATTTACTAGTAGTATTTTTTAGTTTTGTGGCTTTGAACACATTTTCTAAAATTGCTGAAGGAAGGGAGCCATGGATACTAATGATATTGGGAGAAGGAAGTCAGGTCCTTGGGTGATAACGATTGCTGAATTCTGCCCTCTCCTCCCTACCTGCATAGGCTGTAAGGAAACAAAAGAAATGCATCTGATGTTTTCATTTTTAGAACCTGGTGTCTCCACTCTAACATACCTTCTGAGATTTGTAAGGACTGAACTTGCAACACACGGACAGCAGTGTGGGAGAGCTCCAGAAAGGCAGCTTCAAACACGGGAGGTTGTTTTGGCTGCTGCAGGTCAGCACACCTCCATCATTTCCCCTCTCTTTGGTTAAAAAAGAGAGTGTGGATCTCACCTCCTGCTTACACAAAGCCTGTGATGTTCACCAGAAGCCTCCTCCCTCAGTCCTCCTGGCAGCAGGAGAAGTTTGGCTTTCAAAGAAAATTGAAAGGCATCCTGCTTTAAAGAAGATAATTCAAGGGCTAGCTTGTAGCAGAAAATTGAGACATTGTTTAAGGAAATAAAACAATTGAGGTTATTGGTGATGAAATGCGCTATTGTTCACATTCAAATCCCACTCACACTGTTAAAAGTCAGAAGCTATTTTTTTATGAGGCTCTACGAAATTAATTTCTCCTCTTCCTAATTGATGAGAATTCTGATTGTAAGAATCAGGTCTTGCTGGTTTTATCAGCAGTGATCCTATTTGTGGATAACTATCCTTTAATCTAGAAGTGTTAATGCTCGTGTTTAAGTCAATTTATTTTTCTAGAAAGCATTTAAGAAAGGTTTGGTGTTTACTGTGAATTTCAGGGTGAGTTGGAGTACATTGAAAGACACAGGGGAATGAGGTGCTTCTAACCTTACAGTGGCACTTGTAAGACAAATGCAAAACATCCATGATGCAGCTTTTGCACGTGTTAATTCCAGAAGCATTGTGTCTACCTGACCCACAAACAAATAGATTTAATTTTTAAGGACTTGAAAGTCATTACTTTTCACACATGCTAAATAAAAGCACTAAAAGAAAGAAGAAAGGTAACATTCCTTATGGTTATTCAGAGGATGTAATAGAAAAAGCAGGCAAGAAGGACAATGCAGATCTCAGATGAATTAAGGAAATGCTGAATTTCTGCTTTATACTTGTTTTTAGTATGGCCNCCTCCTGACCGACCGGGTGTCAGGGTGTATTCTGACTCAGTCAATGATTGTGTTTTTTCTTAAGACAGGAATGAAAGAACATACATGCCATATTTTCCCTTTTCCTAATAGCATTCCCCTGCCTAGTGCTCCCATATGAGTCACCCTGCCTAAATGCCAACTCACCTGTCTTGTGGTTTGAAAAGCAAAACCAGCACGAGACTCCCAAGTCAGAGAGAGATCAGGGGAGGGCTAAGCGTTTACCTTTTACTTTTGCAGTTATCCTTCCGCCTGTGTCTGGAGTCGAATGAAGATTTGAGGCGAGCTGGGGCTGTGGTGCAGAGGCGCCTCAGGGATTATTCTCATGTAGGGCAATAGCCACATTTCAAGGTTTGTTTTCTTAGCTACCCGGAGGAAGCACGTAATGCCACTCAGAGACGGCAGCTCAGAAGCTAACGCGGAGAACGTCTCAATATTCACAGCATCGACATCTTTTTGAACCCATGTTGAGTTTTGTCCACTCGTCTTCCAAAAGATAAGTGTTATGATGGGTGGTTAGTGGAACGTTTAAAGGGTTTAAGGGTTAAAGGGTTTCACCTTTTTCTCCTCCTTTTGCACCCCTTTTGCGCCCTGTAGGAGACTGTTGGGTGCCCAGTGAATGGGATGCTGGACAGAGACAAGAGATCTCTGAAGCTGGATCCTGGAACTTAGAGTTTATTGCCAAGGGCGTGGGTGCAAGCTGGGCCCCTGCTTAGAGCTGCCAGCCACAGCTCAGAGCAGGCCCAGGAGGGAGAGAACAAAAGACTGAGGAGCAAGAGATAAGAGCAACAAGAGAGCAGGAGCAAGAAAAAGCAGGAATAAGAGAATAAGAGAGCGAGGTTCTTGTTGCAATGCAATAAATCCTCTTCTATGTTGAATATTCTAATTTCCACTAACCAATCTACTACAAGATACAAATTCTATGGCAGTTACATACAGCCTATAAGAATCCTTACATTACCATACTTATCAGCAAGCAGAGGGTCTTGCTTATCTAAACAAGAGGGCATTACTTTCAGCCGGACATACCATTGCTTTTCAGTTGTTCAGTAACTGAGGTTTGGTATGTCAGAGATTGCTTTCATTTCAATCTTGCTTACAGTTTTCATATTCTTAAAATCTTTTGTCAG
>VZTB01011855.1:54477-67991 GCA_013397245.1 Thryothorus ludovicianus | reverse complement strand
CCCCTACCTTTTGTAATAAAACTTAAGTTTTAGGATTCAGCTTATAGAGATCTCTCGTCTCTGTCCGCCGTCCTATTTTCACCCAGACAGCAACGATCTTACACTCCCCTCTCCAGACCCTCCACAGGAGAAGCCAAAACCAGGAGAATGCAGGAAACTCGGCCTGATTGACCTTTTCTGGATGTATTGATGTTTTTCCTGGATTTTAAGCACTCTGAGGCAGGGGTTGTTTCTTTGCCTGCTTGCACTGCTCCTTAAAACCCTGTAGCCTCCAAGGTTTGCATGGAAAGTCCAGGTTTTAACCAGATTTAAACCTGGTTTTGTCCCTGTGGGATGTTAATTTTGAAGGATTAAGAATTTTAGAAAAGTTAAGGTTACAGTTAGAATAGATGTTGTGTTAGCTGAAAAAAGAGACAAATAAGCTTTACCCAACAGAAGCAAAGATAAGATATCCAAGATGTAATAACTCATTGCTTGTCAATTTTATGGGCAATAGCCAACTTTCCATAATAGGAAACAGATTGAATGCAAAAAACTGCAAATTCTACCAAAGATTTGTTTGTCACAAACACCCTGAAAAGGTAAAAAGATCAAAGCGAAGAAGAGTCAGTTTACTTCATCAATTTAAATGATTCCTCATAAAAAAAGACCCCAACTCATTTCAGGAAACAAACCACACATGCTTAATAACCTTCTTACAAATAAGCATACGAAGGGGAAATGACAAGAATATGAATATGCATTTGTATTTTGTATATTCAACATTTTTGTCCATAAAAGCTTTGTAATCACCTGTGAAACTTTGCAGTGTGCATTAGAGAAATATCCCATGCACTGCCCAGCCAAACAAACATCCACTTTGTAACTCCAAACTGTTAGAGAGTCTTTATCTGTTAATAGATGGACACTGATATTAGATCAATGTTCTTATTTCTTTAATTCACCTGCCTGCTGTCCAAACAAGCTGGGCACTTGGTTAACATCCCTCTGTCATTCCAGAGTGTAAAGTCCTGCAGAAAAGCTGGGACTGAAGATATCCAGCTTAAATTGACTTCTTTACTTCCTTCCCTTCCTCCTGACAAACACCTTTAAGCAAAAAAAACATGCAGGGGGCTGAAACAAAGCCGATAACAAAAGCTGCCAGTTCATGCATGTGGAATGAGTTTAACTAGCCAGTTAGGCAATATTGACATTTCCCTGCCTTGTTAGTGGTTTTCTGAGCCCTGCTGGAGACTGCCCTTTGTCCACGGGCACCGATGCTGGGTTTAAGGGTTATAGTGGTGGTGCAGGGCACGTTCTACCCCACCTCAGTGAATGTAAAGTGAATTAACAAAGCTAATTATTCGCTAAGAGTGTTTTACTACTGTGCTCTCACGTTGGTTTTTACCATCACCTCACGGAGGCTGTGCTGGGCAGAAGGATGGCCTTTATTTTTTTTATAAAAGAAAATCTGCTTTCCCTGAGGAGAATTTTTGCATGCAAACCCTTTTCATCACTTTGCAATGGCACATGACATATGCAGGAACCTTTCCCCTTCCAGTGCCACTCCTGCCTGCCTTCCCCACCCCGTGATGCAAACCTGAGTGTGCAGCATCCCTTTGCTGCTGGCTGCAGCTTTTCCTTCCAGTTCCTGGCCTCGGGCTTGTCCTCTCACTATTTCCTTTTCTGCAGCATGGAAAACCCAGCCTGCCCAGAAAAAACAGCAGCTCCAATAGCTCCTGGCAGCTCTGGTGTGATGAGACAGGCTGGGAGAGTGCTGCAGCTCTTTTAACTCTGTGTGCTCGTTTTCTCTTGGGGGTTTGGGGCTTTTAGAAGCCTTAGATGGGGTCTGGGATTCTCCGATTCTCACAGCGTCTCTGTCATCTCTGCACACTGAAAGCTCCTGGTTTAGCAAGTTGAGCTCAGCTTCAGCCCATGGAAGGCAAATTAATTTCCAGTTCCTGCAAGGAGGGAGCTGATTGAGGCAGGAATTAGTGCTGCTCTTCCACCCTTGCTGCTGATTTAAATGCTGCTTCATTTTTTATGATCATCTTGTAAAAGCAGAGCGGAGGGGGGGGAAAAATCTCCAACGACTAAAAAGCAAATAAATTCTGGTTTTTTAAAATATCTGTGTGGAGATTGGAGCAGAGCTCACTCAATACTCTCTCCTAACAAAGCTGTCTTCTACCTGGAAATAGGATGTGCCTGGCAGTGGGAGTTAATTGCCCTGGACTGGGGAGGTTTGTGATGTTCTTGCCTCTGAGGATATCCAGTTCTTTTCTTGCCTTGCTGATTTAACGTCCCAGCTTTGTTGTAACTTCTGCTGTGACACTGAAAGCTCTCGTTCATGGAGGGGACACAGCGTGTGCTCTCCTTGTTAGCAGAACTGATAATCTCAGCAAGTCAGGGGGAGGCTGTCAGAGGGTCTGTGATTGCTCTGGGTGAGGAGAAGGAGCTGGGATGAGGCTGGCTCTGGGTTCTGGGAGGAAAGGGCAGGAGTGGCTCCGTGTTCCTGCTCTGGAGGAGAGCCCTGCTCGTGGCTTGAAATCATTCTGGGGCTTTATTTTTCTGTGTCAGCACTGTCAGAGCCTATAACGCTCAAGCAAAAGAGGCCATCCTAGCCTAGCAAGAGAAGGACTTAAAGTGAGGAATCCCCTTCAGCAAGGATGTGACAAGCAGACTGACAACGTAGAAGAAAGGGGAAAAAAATATCCTGAGCCAATATGCATAAAATTAGGGCCTGATTATGAGGCAGAATTAAAAATAAACCGGGAAGAATTCCCCTGGTGGAGGGAGCTGGTGGAGCAGCAGGACGGGCAGCTCCGGGTGCCAGCCGTGCATTGTGACAGCAGCAATGCAGGGGATGATGGTGACAGCTCCCAAGCAGCCCCACGGCAGCAGGGAAATGTTATTCCTGCAGCCACTGCTCCTCTGCTCCTGCCCTCTCCGGTCTGGGAGATGGGAATAATAAAGGAACATTCCGGGGAGATGGCAGGGGAAAAATGGCCTGGGCTGCTGGGAGAGATGAGAGGGTCTGAGCTGGGCTCTGGGTGCTCAGACAGGTTCTGCTGGAGGGCACAGGAGCTCTGCTCAGGAGCTGGCACTCAGGTGTGCTGGAAAACCCAGCAGGACACTGCCCAGCAGCTTCAGGTGCAGGAACAGTAATGCCTGAAGCATGGAAAATGGCATTTCCAACGTGGTATGGCAGCAAAAAAGTCAGAATTCTTTGTAAGGAGATGAGATGGGAAGACAGAAATCTGTGAGTTTGCTTCCAGTTCCGGTGGTGACTCTGTCATCTGCTGGAATGAAAATTTTCACTGCTGGAATTCAATTCTGTTGTTGATAAACTCATCCCACCTCCAGTCCCAGGAGGTGATTTTTAGTCCTTTTGGAGCCTCGGCTTCCCCAGCTGTAAAAAATAGGGAAATGTCTCATTATATAAAGGAATTTACAGTCCTGAGACAAAATGGGGAGTATTGGTAAATAATTTGATTATGGTTTTTATCAGGCTGCCCTTTCCAAAGAGCTTATAGCTGCTGTCTGCTTGCATTTGTATTCCTTGTCACTGGGATGGAGCTGTGCCCTGACAGAGGCAGCTCTTCCAGCATTCAGGGAGGAAGGGTTTGAAATCTTAAGGAGCCACACAAGCCCTTGCCTGAATTCTTTATAAATTTTGTAGGAAATACACTCAACCACACTTCCTAAAAGAGGAAATGCTTGAGTCCTGTCTCCTGTGTTTAGAATAAACAGAGTCCAGATAATTTAATCTAAAAGGAAAACACTCTTTTGAGGATAAACAGCCTGAATAAAACATTTCTGAGCAAACCCATGGCCACGTCCCCCCCTCCCCAGAGCAGTTTGGATGGTGCAGGATGCCAGGAGCAGGGGAATTGGCCTCACCACACCCCAAATCCTGCTCAGGACACCCTGTCCTGCCATGCTGGTACCTACAACCTCCCCAAAATCCCCCTGGCTCAATCAGGACCCTGCAGCTGGACACATCTCATTTGGCTTGCTCTGCATAAATGTCAAATATTGCCTGGCAGACACTTTGGGATTGTTCCTGGATGTTAATGAGGGCCAGATGGAGACTGGGGCAGTCTGGGCTGCTCTAATCTGCAGTGAGGAGTTATTTGATTGTTTTTATTTTATTTTATCCTTTCTCTACGAAGCAAAACTAACAAACAATTCCCAGTGTGTTGATGCTGTTGCTGCTTTCTGCTGAGCTGGCTGGGCTGGAGGAGCACAGGAGTTTAAATCCAGGCTGGAAACAGGGAAATGGAGAATTCCTGATGATGTATTTGAGAGGCTCAGCTGGAACAGAGACCAGATAGAGCAAAAGGATAAAGCAGAGATTTATTAAAATTCTTCACTGGACACACCTGGGCAGTGCCAGAGCCCAGCTGGGTCACACCCAAATGAACCCAAAATGGGCACAAAAGGGACAATGGTCACGAGGTCTCACACTTTGATAAATTCTGGTCCATTGGCACATTGGAGTTAATTGTTCAGCTATGAATTATTATTATTATGGAGCTTCATCCTCCTGGTTTTTCCTTCTCCCTTCACCCTGGGTTTTGTTCTTGGGCTGAAAGTTGTCCTTGTTCCCAAGCTGGGGAAGGAATTGTTTTTTGTCTCTGCTCTGTGAAGAGAGCTCAGTAGCACTGAATATGAAACCTAAAACTACCCACTAAAATAGCACAGAACCTAAAAAATGTAAAAGTTAAAACCAAAGGCATCACTGTCAGTCCAGATGCAGCAAGAGGGGCACAGAGGATGTTAATTGTTAATTGTCACTGCAAGAGTCACACATTAAAATGCTCTGCACTGGGGTCAGGATGTGATGAGGATGTGGTACAGAAAAACAGGGACAGTCAGGGCTGGGATTCCCCCTGGGTTCCAGATTTTTGGGATGCCCACTTGGAATGTTGGCTGGTTTCCAGTTATTAAAAATATTCACTTTGCCTCTTAGCTAGTTTCCAGTTATTAAAAATATTTGCTTAACCTGTTATCTTATTTCTAGATATTTAAAATACTCCCTTTGCTTGTTAGCTTGTTTCCAGTTATTAAAAATATTCCTTAGCCAACCTAAAAATTTCTAGATACTTGAGACACTCACTTAACCTTGTTTCCAGTTATTTTAAATATTCCTTAGCATCTTGTTTCTAGTTATTTACAAGACTCACTTGGCCTGCTAACTTGTTTCCAGTTATTTCAAATATTCTCTTCACCTGTTAGCTTGTTTCCACTTATTTAAAATATATCATTTCTCCTGTTAGCTTGTTTCCAATTATTTCAAATATTCTCTTTTTTCCAGCTATTTAAGACACTTCCCCTGTTATTTTGTTTCCAGTTATTAACAGGAGCAGGTTTGAGGGTAAGAACACATCCACAGGGAGAAAATATGGGAGCAAGGAGCCAGGATCTCCAGGATTAGAGGAAAACAGGGGTTGATTTAAAGGTTGTTTCACTCTGAAATAATCCAGTATCAGGTGGAGGTGGAAGAAAACCCATAAGATAATAATATTTCTATTTCACATACAAACATGGGGAATTTACTGCTGATTATTAGGCAGTGGGGGGTAAAGACATATTGGGATTCTGGAAGAAATAAATCAAATTCCACTCACCATTGAGCCTTCTAAATAGGCTCAATGTACAGAAATACATTTCTGAATACAATTTAAGCACTTTGAATCTGTTTTCCAGCAGTTGGATGCTCCATTTCTCGTTATAATTTCCTTAATTGCTGAGGAAAATGGGTCCAGTTCTGCCTTTGTCAATTCTTAGCCTCACATCTTCTACCCAGGGCCAGTTTTGGAAACATCCCCTCCTCTGTAGGATTAGAAATCTCCAGAAAGGAAAGGTGGGAACCTTTAAAAGATTTTAAATCAGTTTTAAAAACTGCAAAATCAAGTTTAGCTCCTGCTGTTCTTGGGCTGGGGGAAAGGAAAATGTTTCAGGTTTTGCTGGTGCTGTTTTATTTGACTCCAAGTTTGTCTTCTGAAGGATTTTAAGGACTGAATAAAATCAGAATAAAAGCTGGGATGCTGTTTAGCCCCTGCACAGCCCTGATGGGATGGACCCAGCTTTCCACGGGAAAAAGGGAACTAAACTGGGGAGGAAACTGGAGCTGACTGAGATTTTTCCTGTTCCATGACAGCACCTGAGTGTAAATAAAAACTACAGACACTGGCTGAGTTTATAACTCTGAACTGCTGGATTTGAGTGGAACTGGTGTTGACTGTGATAAAAAAAAAAGAGATTTTCTCAAAGTGATGCAGGAGTTGAAGCAAAACCAGTTTGAGGAACCTTTTGAGGGGTTTGAGCTTTGGCTTTGGGAGGGTTTTGTGGAGCCTGGAGGGAAGAGCTGCCCTCCCACATCCCCCTGCAGCCTCCCAGCCACGCTCCCTGTCCCTGGCTGGTTGAGGACAGAAGAAATGTGTAAATAATCAGAATGTGGGGCTTTGTTTAGGAGCTGGTGCCTGGAGAGCCTTTGCTCAGTCTGGGTCAGGGTAAGGTCCCTGCAGCTCACCCGGGGCTCAGGCTGCTCTCAGCAGCTCCAGGAATGTGAGCTCTGGGAGGCAGCAGCTGACCCCAGGCTGTGTTTGCTGGCAGAAACACAGAATTCTGTCAGGCTGGGCTGCCTGGCTCCTCCTGCTTTACCTGCTCCCCTTTTAAATATTCCTGGAGAAGTGTCCAGGTGGACACGAGGCTGTGTTACCCTCAGCCCAGATGGAGAGTGCTGGGCTGATCCTCCCTCTTTTCAGGGAATCCAAACTCATTGAGTCATGCAAATTCCAGCCTCGGTTCCTAATGAGCCCTGGATTTTAACAGCATCTGACAGCTGAGGCTGGTTCATGCTCAGCCTCCCCGGGATCAGGACAGCCCCTGCTGCCTTTGCAGAGCCCTCTGAGAGCTCTTTGGGGTGGGAAGAGCAGGGGCTTGGAGCTCTGGGAGCTGCAGGTTTGGCAAATGCAGGATGGAAACTGAATTCCAAGCAGGGCAGCCTCACAGGAGATGCTGCTGGACCTGCAGGATGTGGAGCTGCACCGTGGGGATGTCGTGGGGGTCTCTGCTGCACTAAAAAACTGCTGAACCTCCATCAGAATCACCCATTCTGCTCTGGCAGATCTATTGCTAAATGGTGCATTTCATTTCTGCACTTTGAAATTGGTCTCAGAAAACCACATTGAGTGGTTTTGGGCTAAAATCCCTGTTCTGAGATGAAGCTGCTTCATGCATCACCATCAAATGCAAACAGAAGTCCAGAAATTTATTTTAATGACTGCACCAAGTCAGTTCTTGGACTCTAAAAAAAGGCCATGCAGGTGTCTGACTCACTTTCCTGTTTTACTTGAGTTTGTCTCTTCAAATATCTTTTGTGACCCATCTCAGTTTCATATTAGAGGCCTGACTTCTCCTCAGTCTTATAATTTGTTCTAAAGATATCCACAAGGCTGCTTTTGTTCTCGTGAGAAACCCCGGGGAGTTTGAGGCTTTGTCAACCCTCACCAGCTCTTTAAAATAACATTTAGCAAACAGAAGTTCAGGAAAAATACAAAGCCAGAGGAATTGGAATGCAAGTCCAGGGTGGCATTTAAGTGGGTTTGGAATTATGAAGAGCTGCACTGCAAAAAAAAACAACAAAACAAAACCTTCAGTTGTTTGTTTTTCCTCCCAGCCACTCGATAACTTAAAGATTTGAAGTCTCAAACACTCTTTTATGAGTTTCTTCATCAGTCTTAACTTGCCTGGTTTCTCTTTTGGCACACAAATTTTGAGATGCCACGATCCCAACTTTGTTATTCTAAATAAGAGATACCTTTGGCTAATGCAAATAATATCAAGCCACATCTCCAGCTGGCATCTGGAATTTGCCAAATTCATAGCCAGAAGAAAAGAGCAGAAGGGAATTTTTACTAAGTAGTAATTTGGCCTTAAATGTGGAAGCCTCAGATGCTCCATTTCTCAGCCTTTGGAACAGATTCCCCCCATCCCTCCAAAAGCAGGGAGGCTGAAGCTTGTTTGCAGCATTTATCCTGAATTGTTTATTTATTTGATCTTAAAAGTTCTTTGGGGGAATCTCTTTATCAGCTCGGAAACGTGGCAGCAGTAAATAGGAAGCTGTGACATTAAAAGTAATTGACATTAAAATGTTGTGACATTAAAATTAATCATGTTTGATGGATGCTAGAGACTGAATCCACAAAGCTCCCGGGTTCGTGTTGCAGCAAGCTTTGACATTCACTCTCCCCCTCAGTTCCTTATGTAACTGCTCTCCCCAAAATTGGGAGCTCCTGGGGGCAGGGGGGGCTGCCTGGGCAAGGGGAAGGGGTTTCCTTGGAATTCTCCACGGGGGGATGTGAGGTAGGAGAGCTGGCTCATTGTCCATCCAGGGAATCTGTGCCAGGTACAGGATTGGCACAGGAACGGCCACGGTGGCTTCTTCATCAGTGCCAGGAGATGAAGAGAAAAGGGATCATTTGGGTTCTAAATCAGCACCAGGAGATGAAGTCAAAAGTGGTAATTTGTGGTTCTTAATCAGCACCATGAAAATAAGAGTGATCATTTTGGGTTCTTCATCAGCACCAGGAGATGAAGAGAAAAGGGATCATTTGGGTTCTAAATCAGCACCAGGAGATGAAGTCAAAAGTGGTAATTTGTGGTTCTTAATCAGCACCATGAAAATAAAAATGAACATTTTGGCTTCTTCATCAGCACCAGGAGATGAAGAGAAAAGGGATCATTTGGGTTCTAAATCAGCACCAGGAGATGAGGATAAAAGTGGTAATTTGGGTTCTAAATCAGCACCAGGAGATGAAGAGAAAAGGGATCATTTGGGTTCTAAATCAGCACCAGGAGATGAAGTCAAAAGTGGTAATTTGGGGTTCTTAATCAGCACCATGAAAATAAAAGTGATCATTTTGGGTTCTTCATCAGCACCAGGAGATGAAGAGAAAAGGGATAATTTGGGTTCTAAATCATCACAAGGAGATGAAGAGAAAAGGGATAATTTGGGTTCTAAATCATCACCAGGAGATGAGGATACAAGTGGTAATTTGGGGTTCTTAATCAGCACCATGAAAATAAAAATTATCATTTTGGGTTCTTAATCAGCACCAGGAGATGAG
The DNA here is from genome assembly GCA_013397245.1 of Thryothorus ludovicianus. Classification (NCBI taxonomy): domain Eukaryota; kingdom Metazoa; phylum Chordata; class Aves; order Passeriformes; family Certhiidae; genus Thryothorus; species Thryothorus ludovicianus. The sequence goes on along the minus strand of VZTB01011855.1, from coordinate 58,878 downwards.
GATAAAAAGGATCATTTAGGGCTCTTAATCAGCACCAGGAGATGAGATAAGGATAGAAATTATAATTTTGGGTTCTAAAACAGCATAATATAAATAAAAATGATCATTTTGTGTTCTTCATCAGCACCTGGAGATGAAGACAAGNCAGGAGATGAAGACAAAAGAAATAATTGAGCTGCTTAATCACCACCATGAAATGAGGATAAAAAGGATCATTTTGGGTTTTTAATCAGCACCAGGAGATGAAGACAGAAGAGATAATTTGGGCTTCTTAATCAGTATCATGAAAATAAAAAGGATAATTTTGGGTTCTAAATCAATATGATGAAAATAAAAAGGATCATTTTGGGTTCTAAATCAGTATGATGAAAATAAAAAGGATCATTTTGGGTTCTAAATCAATATAATGAAAATAAAAAGGATCATTTTGGGTTTTTGATCAGCACCAGATGAGGATAGAAGGGATCATTGTGCTCCAGCCATCCTTGGGATGTTAGAGCAGAGCTGATGGAGTTGGAGCTTTTGTTCCCTGTGCTGTGACAATTCCAGCCAGAAAAAACCTTGCAAAAAAAACCTCCCAACCCCCCTTGGCTCCTGCAGTGTAAACAGTGCCATTTTTTGGCGCCATTTTTAGTAATAATGGGGAAATATTTTGCTCCTGTGACACCAGTGCCAGGTTCAGGAGGAAACACTCCCAGCTGCCAGCTCAGCTCCCGTGGCACCAGCACAGAGTGAAAAAGAAATTGAGGATTTTCCTTCAGAGCCTGGAGTTCCTCAGAGCTGCAGGGGTCGTGGCAGAACCTTGACACCTGGATTTTAGAGCCTGGAACATGGGGAGTGCCTGGAATAATCATAAATTCCACACTTTTGGGGGCAAGGATGGAGTGAAAACTCCTCCAAAGTGGGAAGAGCTCACCCAGAGCTCACCTAGAGCTGCTCCCTCCGGGCAGGGAGAGGGGGAGAGATGCAGCATTTGTGCTTCCAGGACATTTTCCAACTGCCTTTTTTAGCCATGTGGAGCTGGAGGGGCCTCAGAAGAAGGAAAGGATGTTTTGGGCAGGGAGCCAGGTACCTCCTCACAGCCTGAGCTCGGGGCTGGCTTCACTCACTCTCCTAGCTGGAAACCAGAAGTAATAAACTGATTTTGGGGGTTTTTTCCCTTCCCACTGTGGGCTGCCAATCTCTGGAAGTCAGAACAGTGGGGGTCCAGCTTTTTTCCCATGGGTACCTTGCATGAAACTCCATAAAACTGATTTTTTTTTTTTTTTTCTTTTAAGCAGAAAGACTGTACCATAAATTAATCTGGATTTAAAGCCCGGCCTCGTGTTTAGGGGACTGAAATCTCCTTCAAGCAGCCAGGGGAGAGGTTTCCTTTGTGTGAACCTTGTGGGTTGCAGATTTATCCCAAAATCTTTCACTGGTTCCTCCCACCCCTGGTCAGCCTGGTTGCATCCTGAGTTATCCACTGTGCTTTCAATATCTGGTTTTTCCCTTGCAGACTGAAAACAGGGAGAGTTGGGAGCTCCATTTTTGAGATTTTTGTCCTTTTTTCATGTCCTGAGTGCACAGGTGGCACCGTGGGATGTCTTTGCTTATGCCAGAAGGAAAAGTGAAAATAGGGAGGTTTAAACCAGTAAACACTGAACACAATATTTCCTTTGCTGGGCAATTTTCTGCTTCTCTTTGGTGTTACCCTGAGAGAGGATTAGAGTTGGAAAGGACCCATCAGGATCATCAAACCCAACTCCTGGCCCTGCACAGGACACCCCAACAATCCCCGCTGAGATTATCCCAAATTCCCAGATTTGGGAAGTGAAAACCAGTTAGGGATGAGCTTTTTTGGGGCTGTTCCAGCAGAGGTGCTGGAGATTTCCAGCTGGGGATGCTCTGGGTGCAGGGGGTGAGGGTGAACAGCAGAGCCCAGAGCGCTCAGTGCTTTTATCTGAGATTCTTCTCCCTGAAAATGCCTTTTTAAAGCAAGGGGGAGAGGCTGTGTCAGCTCCTCTTACAGAAAATGGGTTTTCCTAGAGAATGCAAGCCAGCAAAAAACCCCACGAGTGCTGCAGAGAGCAGCCAAATATTTTGGTGGCTCCTCGTGGCAATCCTGGCGCCAGAGCATTGGGAATTTTCAAAGCCAAAATGAACAGTAAATGGCAATAATTCAAATTCCTTGTAGGGAAGGAGATTTTGTGGGGTTTGCAGATGTAAATCTGGGGTTATTTGCATTTCCCAGGTCACAATGGGGAATGGAGCCAAAGGAAGCAAACTGAGGTGGTTGAGCTCCCCAATTCTTGCCTCAATTCCCCAAATTAAAGCTTTGAGTAATATCAGATACTCTGCTAAGGCAAAATCTTAATATTTGCACATTCTGGGCCCCTTTTTGTGCTGCTTTGTGGCCAGTTCATTTTTCTGGTACCTTGAAATTTCAGTGCTGCCCAAGTAAATATTGGGAAAACCCCAATATTTCAGGGATGTCTGTACTTGCAGAATCATAAAAACAATACCAGGTGATGGATCTGATCACTCACTTGTTCATTTTTCTCCCCGTGTGATGGGAAAAAGCTGGTCCTGGGGCGGGAGTGGGGACACCTGGGACTGCTCACAGATAGTGTCAGCGCAAAAAAAAAGGCTGAATTCATCGAATTTCAGCAGGGAAAGAGGTTGGATTCCTCACATTCTGAGCTCAGCTGCCCCACAGACCACCCAGGCTGGGGCTTGGAGCTCCTCAGGGAGCCCCTTCCTCCCTGGTGGGAGCTGTCCCTGGGACCAGCTGGGGCACTTCAGGGATTTCTCTGCAGTGTCTGGAGAGCTTTCTGTGCTTTTGGGGGCAGTTTAGAAGTTGCAGTGAAAGCTGAAGGATCAAAAATCAGGATTTGACTTTCAGGGATGTGTCTGTGCCTCCAGGCTGGGAGCTGCTCACAGAGCAGTGTAAATTGGAAGGGATTTCTGAGGGTGTCTGGCTCCAAGCAGCTCACACCAGCTCAGCCAGGCCGGCTTGGAGCAGCCCCAGGGATGCTGATTCCACACCCTGTGAGCCCTTTCCCCAGTGCTTGACTGCTCTCATCGTGGCTTTTCCCCTAAAATCCGACCGGGATTCCCCTGTTTAGGACTTCTCCCACCCACCTCTGAGAAGACTGGCTCTGATTCTTTTAATTTTCTTGTTGCCTCTGCCAGTTTTACACATTCCCCCCGAGGCACTGCAGCTTCTCTCACACAGATGGGAAAGGACAGAAGTGAGATCAGAGAAGCTGCAGCTTGTCCAGGGAACCCAAATCGTGCACCAGGGCTGAAAGTTCTCCTTTAACATGAGCTAAAGCATTGCCCAGTTCGGGGCTCCCCACTGTGAGATAAATGCTGGAACGAGTCCAGCTAAAGGCTGATCAAGGAGCTGAATTTGGGATTGGAATTTCTAGGGACCTCCTCCGTCCTGAGGTTCTAAAGCACTTCTGGTAAAACTGAGATCTCCGTTTATGGCAGGTGTCACAGGTATTCTGTTGCCCTCAAAAAGTGGCTCTGAAAGATGAAGTTTTGATCAAACAAAATCCAAAATAGCTGCTCCCCAGAAGGGAACAGCCTAGTGCAGCCTGGTTTTTGTTCTCCCCAATGCTTTCCAGGGTTTATTCAGCACCAGCTTTGTGATAAGCCAGGGCCGTGGCCAAAACCCTTCTTGGTGCTGAGGAAATCACTTGCTCAAGCCATGGTGGCACCTCAGTGTGACTCAGGACACGGGAAAAGCTCAGTGATGGTTTCAAGGCTGGGGAGAAGGGCTGGGAAGGAGGCTGGAATCCCAGCCTGGAGGTGGAGCTGGTCCTGAGATCCCCCCATCCCTCTGGGCCTCGCTCTGCACCTTCACCCGACCTTTGCAGCGTGTTCCCCCATCACATGCCTGACCTTTTCACATCCAATCAGCACCACGGCTCCACTGCTGCCTGAATCCCATTTTCACCCTCCTCCTCCTCCACTCCCAGCCCTGCTCAGCATCCTGGCAGCTCCGGGACGTGCTGTAGCTCTCAGCCAGGGGTTTTTTAGGCTGATCTCCAATTCCTGTCCTTCCAAAGGGCTCTGCCTCTGCAGCCTCACTCGGGGCATGCCTCTCTGCAAGGCCCTGTGCCAGGGAGCTGCTTTGCTCTTTCCCAGCAAAGGTCACAGGAACATTTGGCAGGCGCGATGCTCGAAACCTTCTCGCTCAGGGTCCCCCCAGCCACAGCCCTGGGCTTTCACAGATCCAGTGGCTCTGCAGGACCCTTGGTATTTGCAAACACGAAAAATCTGGGTAACATCTCAGCTGCAGGCAGGGGAGCCCATGGTGGGCAGGGAGGAGCCTTTGCTTCCTTCCCAACCTCATCCCTCCGACTGGAATTGTTGGATGTTGTGGGAACCAGGGAATGTCTCTGACTGCCC
>VZTB01011854.1:232597-253923 GCA_013397245.1 Thryothorus ludovicianus | reverse complement strand
TTTTGTTTTCAAAACATTAACTAAAGATACAGGAAAACGGACTGATTTTCCTTTACAGCAGTATCTTTTGTATATGGTTATATTATATTCACTAATAAGTTGTTTCCATAAATCCTCTAATTTCCTATAACACTGCTCTTTAGAAACTGCATTTTCTTAAAATTGTTCTGGAATTTCAAGTTCTATTCAAAGCCTACCAAATTAAACAATAATNCAGTCCTCTCCTCAGTGGGACATGGGGACAAAACCAGGGAGGTTGCTTAGCAGTTATGTTGCAGGCCAAACAGTACATTAGATATTGACAATTAAAATAGATCTGAGTAACAAGGAATGAAGATAACCATTAAAACAATGTCTTAAAATTCAGTGTCAGTCCTTCACTGCAGACTCCTCTACCCTGCCCCTGAATAGCACAGGGAGGAACGTGTGAGTTAGAACAATATCTTTTTTATACCACTCCTTCCTTCCCACACTTTTTTCCAGTGTGGTTTCTCCTACCAGCTGAAGTCTTGCAGGTAAAAATTCTGTTCCAGTGTGGGCTCTCCACAGGTTGCTGTTCCTTTAGGAAGTATCCATGTGCTCCAGAATGAAGTCCCTTCATGTTCTGCAGGAAAATACCTGCTTCACCTTGGTCCTTCCCACAAGCTGCAGGGGATGCCAGCTCCAACACCTAGGGAACTTCCTCCTCTCCCTCCTTTTCTGACTCTAGTGTTCACACTGTAGTTTCTCACTTTTTTCTCCTCCCCGTCCTCCACCTGCCCATTATTTTTTTCTTTTTCTTAAATATGTTTTTCCAAAGAAACAGGAAAACTGTCCTGTGGTTGGCCCAATACAGCCAATGGGAGCTGGCACTCACTTCCCCCTTCCCACTGTCCCTCTGCTGCAAAAACCTTTGCCACCTACACCCAGTACAGTGGTAATTCTGTTTAACCAAGCACTGAAACAGAAACAGGGCAGGATGCAGATCTTCCATCTGTAGGAGCATCGTGGGACTGATGTCCAGACCCAGTAGCTGTAGAAATCCCAGCTGTCCACCTGGTCTGGCAAGTCTGTCACTTATCACACTGCTTAGAGTGGAAATTACTGGAAGGATCTGGAACAGCAAGACTTTTGCTCAGTATTTTGTGTTAAAGGATTCAGATAGCTGTGGAAGTTCAGGAAGTATCAGCCAGAAAGGTGCACATGGATCTAAATGTCCTTCCATAACCTTATAATTCAGGCACTAAGTTCTTTAGGACATGGATGAATAATACAATACAAAGCACTGTATTGTCTAAATAATCATTCTGAAGGGATCTCCACCAGCCAGGCATTTACAGACAGTTATTTCTAATCCTTAATCGTTATGGGAAACAAATACATAACCATTTCAAAATCCTTTTTTAATAAAATTATTTTTCAGTGCTTTGCCTGTTGTGAGACATTAGTTGTTTAGCTTAAATAAATAAGTTTTAAACAGAATGAGTCACTTATTTTTCTAATATTGTGTGGTTTAGTATTCTGTTTTCTTAGCTCTGTTTTATCTGAGAAGCTGCATTTGTTGAAGCCTTAGGCCATAAGCTAGCGACCTTCACCTAGATATGCTTTCTGCTGTAATAGAGTAAATTTTCTTAACCATTTTCCAAGTAACTGGTATGGTGTTGTGTTTTGGCTTTTGTATGAGAAGAATGTTGATAACACACTGATGTTTTAGTTGTTGCTGAGTTGTGATTATTGCAAATCTAGTACTTTAGTTTCCCAGGCTCTGCCATAGAGCAGGTACACAGGAAGCTTCTTAGAAACCAAAGCTAAGAAGGGAGGCTAAAATGGTCAGCAGAAGCTGCAACTCATCAAGATGATAGAAGTTAATGTCCCACCTGAATTGAAAGAAGAAAAAGAATCCAATAAGGTGTTAGAGGACCCCAGACCAAAAATCATCACTGAACTAATAAGTGTGGAGAGCATGTGAAGGTTGGGTGCATAAATGGCAAGGGCCTATTTGCCCAGGGGTTTCTTTTTACTGGGTCCCTTTCTGGAGACACCCAGCCCAAGCTGACCTACTGCTGTACCACACTATTAAATTATTTTTTTTTTATAAAATCTGATACCTGAGACTCTTCTGCAGGAAATACAGCATTGAGCCTGAAGAAAGATGAATCCCATCTGAGCATGAGTGTGTGAGTGAGGAGTCCCAAGGGGCTGGTATTGGCTCATAGGAAACACCTGCTGTGGGGGGTCTCAGGCCCCAGCAGCTGCAATCTTGAGTGATGGTGCAGCTCCCTGAATCCTGTACTGCTGGGGCTGTATCTTCTTCCTTAACATTGCCCTCCCATTCTAAATTCTGTTATGTTTCATAGCTGAAAAAAGTGCAGTATATTCAAATTGAGTCTTACATATATGTGAATGTAAAGTTTGTATACGTGGAGCCTCCACATTTTTTCTTCCAGAAGTTAGATGGCAAATTTAAGAGAGAGCAGGCTAAAGATCTGAAGAAGGAAAATGAACCATTATTTAAAAAAACAACAAAAAAAAAGGATAGAAGGAGGCAGAGGGCAGAGGTAAAGAAGGGGAGTCCTGCTGCATCTCTATAATAATGTGTTTACAGCCTTTTATTTGTGAAACAAATTTCACTGCACATCAAAAATCCCTGTTATTCACACTTAAGGCAAGGGAATTTTCATTTCAACTTTGATTCCAAGCATACACTTATATTAGTTCTTGTTCAGTCAAACAGATGGAGCTAGAGATAACTCAATGTAAGCATCCATTTGAACCCTACTGACTTCAGTGAGAAGTTAGTTTGCATTGGAATTCTTAAGTTTGATGACTATATAGTACTCATGGAAACCTTTTGATCTCTTCAGTTTATAATACCTGGAAATGTAGCCCATATTTTTAATGGTATTTAGAATAACTGAAGTCAACAGAATGCCCTGTGCACACTCATCATCTTCAGTGGCTTAAAATTATGAATAAAAGTGAGTACTCTCCTAGAGAGATATGAGTTCATTATTAGAAAGATATATACTACAGTTCAGAGTTGCCTTCAAAGATGCAGTAGGCTTTTTTTCATAGATTTTAATACTGAATTTTACAGTCCATGTCTGAAAAGTACACCATTATGTGACATTATTTTGTGGATGGAAAATATGGGATGTACATGACCATTGCACTTTGAATTTTCAGTGGCAGAGATAATATATTTATTACTATTGGATTTACCAACCTCCACATTATACTTTAGTTTTCTAAATCCTTTCTCTTCCTATTTGACTTTGATGTTTAATGTGTAACAGATATAGACGATATAAAAATGCAAACCCCATTACAATTACCCTCTTACAATCACTCCATTATGGAATGACTTCCCAAATATAAATTTCCCTCTATCCAGATGTCATGATTGTGAGTGCATTAACTTCCTTTATCTGCCATTTCCAGCCTTACCTGGAAGACCTACCCATGAATTTTCTGTCATTTTTTTTTCTGGGAGCTCTGTGTAAGCCCTGGAGCAGAGCAGCAGTTCTGGCTTGAGCTGCTCAGCCCTGTGCCCTGTTGCCCTGATCTTTCTGGAAGGACCCCCAGATCTGCCTCCTGGATGATGACTCTGGCCTTGCCTGGGCTCCTGGCTGAACAATTTCTAAAACAATTTCCCACCTGAGGATTCTGGTTCCACAAAAATGCTGTTTTCCTTGGAAACAAGCTGTTTTTTCTGCATCTTTTATGGAAATCAGGCAGACAGGGAGGCTTCCCTTCCACCTGTTGCAAGCCAGCTGGCACAAGGGTGGGTGAGGGGCTGCCTGTCCATCTCACTGGACTGCAGGGCTGTCCAGCTGCCCTGCTTCCCACCTGGCAGACTGCTCCAGTTCCCTGGCTTCCTGGCTAGCTTTCCACTTGGCTAACCAAATCCCTATACAAAAGCCCTTGAAACATGCTCTATGCAATCTCAAAACAATCAAATCTTCTGAAACCAAGTTAGGCAATAAAGCAAAGTTTTCTTTGTTTCCAGTGAGAAAAAGAGAAATAAAAAAAGTAGAAAATTGTCAACAAAACAAAAATTACACTTTGATTACCTCTTTAGTTTTCACAGCAGTCTCTGTTCAAAAAAAAAAAAAAAAAGGGGACTGCCATGGCAACATTACTAGTATTAGCAAATATAAAGGACTTGATAAGCCATTTTTCCTTTGCTTAGGCTATTTAGTCTTTTAGTCTATTTATCATTTTCTTTTTTTTATTTCCTTAAAAGGAAAGTAATTCTGAATTGTTACAAAGGTTCAGGACAATCTCTTCTAGGCTTTAAGATTTAGCGTTGTCATTAAGTGAAATTAGGAATACATTTAACATATTTTTATGTAGGTTTCTGTCTCACAGCACCAAGAAATTAGGATATTTGTTTTATTTGTTCAGTGTAATAGCTTTTATATAACTAAAAATAAATGCATTCACACACAATGTACAAACACAGAATTTAACTTAGGCAAGGGGCAAGCCCCAGCTCTGAACTTTAATGTAACTCCCAGGCCAATAGATAAAGAGTGCTGGGGTGGAGGGTCCAGATGAAGTTTTTCAGAACAATCAAGGCCTGTTAGTTCACTCAGGGCACTGAAAATGAGTCTCAGTCCAGGGAGGTTTCCAAAGGGCTGTTATGTGAACTTTCCTACGAACAATCTTTTCACCTTGGTCTTTGGCACATCTCATGACAAAGATCTCAGTCTGGGCCAGGGTCAAAGCACAGAGAAATCTGAGATTCCTCAGAAGAGTGAGGCCAAACAGAGCTTTTCACAGTAGAGAGCTGTGATGGGAACATTCCCCAAAACAACCTTTGCACACAGAACTCCTTTCTCTGGGGTACCTTACATGAGACAGACACTGGGTTGATAAGACTTTTAAGACTGAATTGTTCACACGTTTTGTTGAAGTACACATGTAAACATCAAGAAACAGTTTTTCTCTTTCTTAAAATATGTATTATTAGAGCAGAAATTAAACCAGCAATTTCTTAAGAGACAAATACTTGATTTTATGAGTGAGAAAATGAAAATAAAAATTAATTTACAAATATGCCCTCTACCTGTTATTGCTCATGCCTATAAATCTGATGCAGACTTTTTCAAATTCAATATAATGACTTTTTAATTATGAGGAAATCTGCAATATTTCCTGTGAATTCAAGATATTATTATTACTATTAGTATCAGCATCAGCATCAGTATTATCATTAGTATTATATTTTTCTTGGTTTCAATTTTTAAACTTTTCTTATGTCAGCCTATGAGGGTTTTTCCTTTTCTTCCCCAAATTATTTCCCCATCTTACTGGAGAGGGATGGAGGAAATAGTGAGGCATAGTATGATAGTTAGTGCCTGGGGTTAAACCAGTAAACTATAATAAAATAATATCTTCCTAAACCAGAAGACAGCAGCTAGGACTGGGACAAGCAAAGTCTCTGCTGTTTAATCACATCCTTTCCACAGCATTCAATGCATATGCAGAATCTCTAAACAAACCAATTAGCTATAATATTCATCACACTTTGAATTTCAACTCCTCTTCCTTGAAACCTCCCCAGGAGTGTTCTCTACTAAGCAAAGAAGAAAGTTACCAGGTGGATGTTTCTGGATATTTTGAGTAGCAGCAGTCTCAGACAATTGTTTGAGATCATGTCATTGCCCCCACAAGTTAGCTGCTCGGCCAAGATACCTGAGAACTTAAGAATGTCTCTAAAAGTCCAGATCAAAGGTTGGTTGAGACTGGTGGTGAGTCCAGTGGCCCTCGATGAATGCTTGGGAAGAACATTAGCCACAGAAATTGTGACATTCCCCTAGGACACACTAAATTATGAGGTAATTAGTTCAGAGCTGAGATGCTACAAAGCTGTTTTAGGCAATAGTGTTTACAGCCAGTGTAGGAGCCATGGTATTAGAGCAAAAGCTGAATTCTGGAGTTTTTCTCTGCTTTTGCCAGTGTGCCCCTTTCTATGAAAGCAGTGATAATAGGTGACACATTTGGTGCCATCTTGGGCTGTTACCTCAGGGAGCTGAGCTTTGGGCTCCTGGTTATGCTGCAGAGACATGGATGAAGTTACTACCTCAGAATTCTGTTTGGTAATAAATACCAATAAATACCCCCGAACATCCTTCTGGGAACTGCCTCTCTTTTCACTGGCTGCTGAGAACCAGTCTGTCCAATACCTTCCACACTCTCTGTAAGAATTCTTTTTTTCTTTTCATTCTCCTTCCACTCTTCTAAGTACTTCCCTCTTCTCATAAAAAGGGTGGATTACTCTGATCCTTCCTGCTTGAGTATTTACTTTTGATTTTCTCAATCCAATGAAAATTAATAAGATCAAGTGAGTCAAGGGATATAAGGGGAAAGTAAACAGTTCATTTTATGAAGGAGGAAGAGGATAATATCTGAAATACTCTGTTGGAATCATTTCACCTGATCAGTCCAAATTCTAACAGATTAGCAGACAACAAGAGCATTCTAAATGAGTGCAAATCTGTCCTTTGTGCTTTTAGGATCCAAGGAACAGAGTATTTATTCGAATGGTAAGTATCTAGAAAAATTGCTGGGAAAAGAGGTAATAAATTATAACTATGTTACAGAACAAAGAAAGAAGAAGAAACAGAAGGCGATGAATTTTAGAATGGTTGTCCCTTATGAAACTTTAAAATTAAATCTGATGTGACATTGAGCCCCGCAGTCCTTGTTCAGATTTTTTTTCCCCAAAAGTTAATACAGAAAAAAAATATCCTGAATTATTTTAAATTTCAATAACTTTGCAGGTTTTTTGCATTGGATTTTCTCTCATTTAACTTGGTCTTCTGGCTTAAACTCCCACACATTCAAATTCTGTAGAATATGACACTCATACCTGATGGAAAATACTGACACAGAGGTTTTCCTGTTTCTCTTTTTCTGTCAGATACAGATAGTTGGATGACTCTGATTCTTATTTATCCATACTTCATAAACCTTAATTTAAAAAAAAAATCTGGAATAAAAAATTAATAAATTTTATTATAAGAATTTATTGTATCAATCTCATTTTCTGTGTTATTTCCATCTTTATCTACAGTGTCATTACAAGCTGAGGTAACCCAATGGAAATCACTAAAGTTACATGAATATTATCTTTGTACTGGTCAAAAGAATGTACACTTAGTACATTTGTACATTTAGTAGACTAAGTAAAGGCAAGTAGATAAAACTGAAGTTGACAATCTGAATATATACCAAAGGCTTACTGGAAAAAGTACTTAATGATGTAAATCTCTACAAATAAGAAATTGGAATGTGTAGGAATTCAAAAGTAAGGTGATTCTTGAGAGGTAGATAAACATTTTAGAGAGGTGAAGAGCATAGCTTTTACTGCTAAATCAATTAATTCAAATAATTAAGTAAGGCTTTGCTCAATAAAACTGTTTATAATGTACTTGCTGAATTCTAGATTTGTTTGGCAATGGTTTTGATTTGGTTTTGTGTAGTTTTGTTTCAGTTTTTTTGGTAATGGATGGCATTTAGTCTGAAACACCTGAATAACCTCATTATAATGAGATGACTGCTCTTAGCTAGATCTGGTGCTGCATACAAATTCTGGTTGAAAGATACAGCTCCCTGCTATGGTTAGAAGATTAGACAGTTGGAACACAACTGAAAGTTGCTTCTTCCCAAGCTCACCAGCAGCACAGTTTCGTGGATTTTATCACTAAAATGCACAACAATGTACAGTGAAAACACAGGAGAGACTTAATATCTTTAAGCTGTTAGTATATGCACAGGAATTAGGAGAAAAATCTTGTATACACAGAAGCTGACCTACTTACATTTAGCACTCTATGTTAAATATCAGAAAGCACATTCTGCTGAAGGCATTATATTCCTTGGAATGTAATGGCATCTCTTCTAAACTGTTTTTCATTTATTCTTTCTGATAATAAATGAAAAAATGGCTCTTTTCCACTGTGTTTGTCTATGATACTGTAGTTTTTGTAACAGAGATGGCTCTGAACTATTGCCATAAATTACATAGAAAACAGAAATACAGAGGAAAAACAGCAACAGAACACAGCTTTGAAGATATAGTCAATTTTTGAAAATAGGATCAAGATTGGAAATACACATTTTTGGGTACTATTTGGGAATTAAACTTCAGAAGGAGTTTGTGTTGTAGAGTTGTCATGACAAGCTGCCATGATGATCACAGATAAACTGGTGGACAATAAAACTGGAGGAGATAGCAGCAATGCCACTGCTGCTGGAGACTGACATGATTATGTATATCTATAATTCTACCCTGCTGAATTTGGCAGATTTTAGCAGCACATCAAAGGGGAAAAAAAAGTATGTCCAAGGATAATGAATAATGAATGAAGAAAGTACAGATATAAGGGTCAAAGTGTTAAGAAAACATGGCAGTTTATCACTGAATCCTAAACAACATGCCCAACACTGTGATTTGACTGTCAGATGTAAATAGTAAAGATTGGGATTGTTTTGGCTGAACAAAAATTTCAAAACCCCATTCAAAGTAAAAGAACTATACGTAATTATTATTTTGCTCACTTTTAATTTGGTTTCATTTAAGGATACAATTTCATATATTTATGAGTATGTCAAAGTGTACGTTTTCCTCTTTTTGCTACTCCATATAAAAGAAGACAATTGGGCTTCAACATCTGGAGGAGTGTTACTTCCCAGTGTGCTCAGAGCTGGCTCCAGCCTGCTCAGAGTTCCCAGTTCCCTCTGCCTTGGTCAGATGGATGCAGCTCTGCAGTTCATTTCTGTAGGTCCTGTCAGCAGCATTCTTACAGAGCTGCCTCTTGCAGAGAAACCCAGCTGGATCCCTCACCACGGGCTGATGAGCAGGAGGTTGCTGGGGGGGAATTCAGACCTGCACTCTGCAGAGTGCATCTCCACACCTTGTATCAGATGGATAATCAATCCACTGCTTTCATCCTGTGAAACACCAAGGCCTAGGTGCCAGACTGTGGACATCTGCAGGTGCTGGTGTCCTTCTGCTCGTGAGCCAGTCCACTCTTGAACTTTGCAGACAACTAAGGAAAAGATGCAACTGGACTCCCCTCCTGAGTGAGGCACATAAAGCTTCTTGAACCAGCATTTCTAGGGCTGTTATTGTGCATTATGCAGTGGCTGACAATATTTATCCAAAGCATGGGGGCAGGATAACACTGTAGTGGTACCAGGAATCTGTGTTTGGGCAGATGAGGCATCCTAATATATTTGGGTATCTACAACATAAATGATTACATGGGCCCAAGTATCAAATCTCTTGTTAGAGTCAATAGCCTTCTAGTCAATACTGTCAATACAGAAAGCTATTCAGCTCTCCCAAAGCAATGATCTATTTTATAAGGAGGTAAATAGACCCCTAGGCTCCACTGACTGTGCTGGCTACATGAGACATGAGATAAAACAAGAACTCAATTCTCATGTTTCATCCAGAAATTTGCCATGAAAAAGATGCTCCTGTTTGGCTTTTCTTGTTTTTTTGGGGGTGGGGTTGTTTTTTAGGTTTTTTTTTTTTTTTTGGTTTGGTTTGGTGTGGTTTATTGGAGGCTTTTGTTGGTTTTGTTTTTTTCCTGAAGGAGAAACAAATACCTTTAATGTCTGGTACCGGTTGAAAAAAAAATTGTCTATGCTTTCAAATCTTCATATTATAAACTACATCAGGCTGTGCTCAAGGGCTTTGATTTTCCAGTCTCCTAGAGTGGACATCTGAAGAATGATACAATTTTAACAAGGCCATGTATGAGAAAATAATTCTCTCTGTTCCTCTATATGGAATCAAGAATTTCAAAGTATGTAGGCCTCATTCTTATGGAATCAAGATGTATCAAAGTGCACATTTTATAATTCACTATTTTTCTCAGCTTCTCTATACAAAACCTAGCCTTAGTTGGTTTAATAAATGATACTCTTTTCCCCTCATCTCACTGTAACCCACCAAAGTTATTACAATACTGTCATTGCTCCTGTTGGATCTGGTAGATATAACAGGCAAGTGCAGCTGATTGAAATTCAAAATGAAACTTCAGGGGTTTGAAATCAACAGATGACTGAATCAGGAATGAGTTAGGACTTACAGAATTTTTGAATACAGTTCCATGATGAGAAGTTCAATTGTTATTAGACATTATTAGATTTAATTATTAATCCAGAAGGTAAGTCAGTTTTCATTCTTATTTTGTTATTATAAATCCTAGTATTGCTTAGTATGTAGTTCTGGGGGATATTTTTAAATTTTAATAAAGGAGATAAGTTATTTTTTTGAAGAAGGAAGTGGGCTTTTTTTTCTTTTTTTTTAAGCAACAAAAATAAGATTTCCCATTTTTACTGGAAATAGCCTATTTTCCATTAGCTTTTAAAAAGTACTGTGAAAAACATATTTCCAGGGATTTAATGAAGCATTATACAAATTCTGTTTACAAGAAATAGTTCTTTTACACCAAAAAATTACACTGTATTTGGTCATTTTTATGAAAAGTCACTTAGCACAGGTGGACTACCAGAACAAAGAAAGGGGAAGAAAAAGGTGTTAAAGTAGTTCAAAAATACAGAATATACAGATAGGAACTGGGAAATAAAGTTTTGGCAAACTTGTCTTTATTATCTTCTGATAAATATGAAACTATTTTGTGGAGTTCATAAATTCAATTAATTTTTCCACTGACACTAAAACCTGCAGCTGGTCTTCCATGTGATGTGCACACCAGAGACGTGAAGCTGTATAATTATGAGCAGTCATTGAACAGAAGTTTAGTGAGTTAAGGCAGAATGACTGAGCACCAAATGGAGTGAAAAATTCTATTATTGTGTATTTGGTTTTAGGTATAGAGCTTTTACCTACAGTCAGGTTTAGAGGCTAGATGTCATCTTTACATCAGTCATCAAATTAATTCATTTTTCAGAGAGATCCTTTCTTTTCTGTTACTTCATTCCCTGGGTGCAACCACACTGCAGGAGGTTGCTGCTACTGATGTAGCTTTATTAGGAAATTTCTTTAAAAAATTCTGATGTAGCAGGAACAGAGAGAAAAGCTTTATAACTATGTGATCCAAGAACCAGCTTCAGATTTTAAGCTGTAACAGGCCTCCTTTGCATTTAGAAACCTCATTCACATTCAAAGACCTGATCAGAATAAGGAAGAGAAAAGAGTGGCTAAAGGTTATAAAAGCACAATTTTTTAGTGCAATTTCTAATTTAATTTCAGGGGGAAAAAAATGAAATTGCTCCTCTAAACCCAGGTATATTGCTGGTGACATATGAGGAAAGAGCAGAGGCAGTGCAAAGGTGAGGGTTATCTCTGCTTTCTGTTTCCTGTGCAAAAGTATAGATGTCTCATTTGTTCTGATTTCAGAGAAGATATGTTAGAAATTGAAAGAATCTGGAACAACACTTCTTAGTTATGAGCTGCTCTATTTATAGAGAATTGCAAGTATTCACACCTGCCAACCTTCTACAACTCTTTTGGAGGCTGTTTCCCTTGTCTTGAAGGAGGTTTTCATTTACATTTCAGTGTTTTCTCACATTCAAATCCTTCGTAATTTTAAATGTGTTTTTTAATTTTAGGGTTATCACATTCTTTGAAGGCTGGATGTTTAGTTTAACAGGGAGTGTTTACAAAGTGGAAAACATTTAGACAGTATCCTATACTGGATATTGTTTCTGTTTCCAATCAGCTTAAAATATTAATAGTAAAGTTGTATGGAACAGTGATTTTTGACAGATGAATAGGGGTTTTTTTTATTGTGTGAATCCTTCAAAGCCATCCAAACCCAATACCTAGCCACTTATATAACACCATGCACAAAAACACCTTTTCTGCTTTGAAAAAAAGGAACATCTGTAAATTTGTTTTGTGAGGGTTTTTTCCCTTTCCCCCCCCTTTTTTTACTGTAGCATAGTATAGATTTGAATTTTTAAATTTAGATTCTAATGCATGTTGGCAGAGAAGCAAAATTTTCATCAGTTTTTTTTTTTTTTTTGATGATGACTAGGAGTGAGGTAGGTAGATTGCTGAGACAACTGTTCCCCAACTCACGGCAGTCTGAGTAAAGTCTGTGATTGGTTCTGTCTGGACAATGTAAGCATTGTTTTCTGGCTTTCCAGTGTGAGAATAATTACTGTAGTAGTAACACAAGAATATCTTCCATTTCTCACTACTGGCAATATTAAGTGGCTATAAAACTAAGAGATATAAAAGTCATAGTAAGATATAAAATTCTTAGTAAGGAGTTTCTGGATTGTTGCATTATTTGTTTCTTAAATTCATGAACTCCCGGTGCACAAGATTCAGAATAACACAGTCTGGTTTTGTGTTGAAGACAACTGGAATTTGCCTGTAAGTATTTCAACTGGATTATTTAAGTATGGAAGAATTAAGCATAAAGATAGAACTCAGTTTTCTCAAATGATCAAAAGAAAGCTTTAGTAAAAGGAGATGCAGCTATGCAATAATTACAGAAACAGTTCTCCTGTTTTGAAAAGGGATCTTCACAACTTAAACAATTAAATTTCAGTGTTTGAAACAAATAAACCAAGCCAAACCAAACCAAAATAAAACAACCCTCCCAAGACAAACAAAAACAAGGAAACACACAAAAACCAAACCAACCAACCAAAGACCAAAAAAGAAATCCTCACCTTTTTAGGAGGCAAACATTCTGTGTTTTGCAGATTCACTGTATATTATTTTCTGCATGTAACACATTCAGAAATCCAAAGTATTTAGAGCAATACTAAAATAAAAGAAGAAATTTTCTTCCTTTGCCCACCTTCAGACCTTTTAACACATCATCTTTAGATATAAAAGGTTAGGTTTCAAGCGAGATATGTGTTGAAAAGGTCGCACTCCAATTTCAAAACCCAAGAGAACAATGAAATAAATGCTGGCTAGCTAGTTCTTCAGAATTTGCTTTATAGACAAGAGAAAAAGAAGAAAATGGCCAACTTTAGAAACTCTTTCTCTTTTAAGAGATCATACTTATTGGTGATCAACCCTTTACAAGCTCATTAGCCATTTTTATTTTTCAGTTTAGCAGGAATTTTCAACCTGGATCATGATTAGAATTAGAATGCCACTTTTACATCTCTAAAATTGGGCCAAGATCTTCAAACATGAATAGCTAAATTTTGGCATTTTAAACTATATATAGAAACGGACATATCGAGATGCAGTTCTCAGAAGTGCTGAATGTCCAAACCTCACTAGTTTAATGGGAGCACTTGCCTGAGAAGGAAGTGCTCTATGAAGCTAAAATGTAATTTATTTTAACAGCACTCTTCATGCACTGTGGCACAAAATTCTTTTCAAGGAAGGCAAACTTCTTTTCTCAGTCATAACACTACAAATTCAATATGACTTTGGATTTAAAGATATCAAAGTGAGACTAAATTTCATCCAAAATGTTTAAGAACTCTTATAAGGTTCCTTACAAATGTAAGGACTCAGATCTATGACAGAAGAATGAGGAGAATGAGGAAATTGTCTTGAATGTGATGTAAGCACTTGAGCTGTTGGATTTTTCTGATTTTCTTCTCTTATTGTTTGGTGGCTGGGATAATCTGTCATTCCCTGATGGTGTCTGGCACTGTTGGTGTGTTTTTATATGCCAGTATGGTTTTTGTTGGGACTCTCAGAGCATCCCCAGCAGCTGTCCTTGCTCCTGGGGCTCCCCCCAGCCCTGGCCAGGGGTCAGGGTCACCGAGCCCCCAGGGCCATCAGCCCTGCATCATCCCAGCAGTGTGGCTGCAGGGGTGGTCTCCAGCTGCCCACAGCCAGATGCTGCCCCACAGGGAACTCTCAGCAGATCCCCAGTGTCTCAGCTCCCAGGACATGCCCTGACAATTTGCTGCTCTGTTTTAGTGACAAATATAACACAGAGGCATGTAAAGAGTAATTATGACAGCTGGTATGCAGTAAATAAAGGTCATGTGGTAGCAGTTTTATACCTTAGTCTTATAAGCAAAGAAAATAAAATAGAAAAATAGTTGTAAGATTTTATTCAATATCTCTTGAAATAGACATAAGGGGCTTGTATTTTATCAAAATGTACTTTCTTGAATCCCACCCAGGTATGTTTTAAATAGCAAAACACCATTTCCTTTTACTGCATTGCAATGTAAATTGTGGCATTTATACATTTTTGCTGCTTTAAAGAAACTGCTTATTTTAAAAGATCTACCTTACTTTCATGGACTAGCACATGTGTGGCTGTGCACAATATTTACTCCCAAATGCTCATTGTCACATAAAAAAGGGGAAGAAATAGAAATCATTGGGGAAGAGAACATTTCTTCCCAATTTTAGCCAGAGGGTGAAATCTTTGGGTTTTATTTATAATTTTATTAACAAGTGCATTTTTAAACTTTAATTCCTATAAAATTTAAAGTAAGAATTTACGAGCTGAGGTCTAGGAATTAAATTAGAAGGCTCCTGTTCTGTATATCTTGGTGAGAGCAATATGTCTTTATGACATGGTTTAACCACAGCCAGCCTCTTACCACTCTCAACACTCCCTATTTCTTGTCCCAGTGGGGAGGAGAATTCAAAACAAAAGGTACACCTCGTGGTTTTAGATAAGAACAATTTACTGATTCAAACAAAGTATAATCATAATAAATAAATAAACAAATATAGTATCAAGATCAACAATAATAACAAAAATAATGGTAAAAATCCTTTGAATGGGGAGAGAGTAATAAAACCAGAAAAACAAGTAATGTACAATTTCACACCACCTGCTGACCAACGCCTGGCCCATCCCTGAGTCATGGACAATCCCCTTCCAGTTAATTCTCCTTCTTTCAAATACTGGGGATGCCATTCTATGGTATGGGATATTCTTTTGGGCAGTTTGGGTCAGTTCTCCTGACTGTGCTGCCTCCCAGCTTTTTGTGCAGCTCCTCTCTGGCAGAGCATCAGGCACTGAAAAGCCCTTGATTTAGGGTAAGCACTGCTCAGCAACAGCCAAAACATCAGTGTGTTATCAACATTATTCTCATACTAAATCAGATTTACAGTGTTGTACTAGGGTGAAAAATGAAGTCTGTTCAAGACAAAACCAGGATACTGTGTAATAGCCTTTGAGTCTGGATAAAAATTCTGTTCCTTCAAAACGTCTGTAAATAATGCAAAGAAAGGCTAGAAATTGTGTTTAGCTGTAGTGATTCTAATTCTGTGTATTGGTTCATTACACTTTGACTTTGGCCATGACACATATTTCTACAGCCAAGAACATGATCGAGCATCTTCAAGTGGTATTTCTGCTGCTGACACAACAGTCTGAGGACATGTTTCCATGTTAGAGTAATAAGGAAACAGTAAACATTTCAAAAACATGGGAATGTTCTGGTTTGAAATAAACTCAGCGTGGTGAAATTCCAATAGGTCAGTCACAATAAATATGCAGTCACACATGACAATGACAATAATATGCATTTTTGTAGTTGTCTAGAAACCCATAGGGACTTACTTCCACTCAGTTTGTTTCAGAATAAATTTATGATAGGTTTGAAACTGTTGCACTATAGGGCTAAAGACAAATGACAGAAGACCTTTGAAATCTACCATCAGCATTGCTACTCTGCTTCAAGTTCTGACCAGAAGCTGTTCTCTTTTCTTTCTCCCTTTCCTGCTATTTCCTCTGGGAAGGTGGGAGCTAAGAATCAAAGGCAGGGGAATAAAAGATATTTCCCACATGTAGCGTTTTCAGTTTTCCAGTTTCTTTTGTCATAATCAGTTCTTGAATGAGACAGACAAAATGTCCAAAATGTTGAGTATTTCCTGACCTGCTCTTTTCTGTGACATTTTTTTTGTGTAAATCCAATTTTCTACTGCTGTCTCTGAAGAGTCATGGGATAATAATGCTATGTGCAGACATTCCTGTCTCATTTGAAACAGCCCTTGGCTGCCCTTCCCAGCATGGCTGGACAGCTGACTTAAGCTCTTTCAGAGCATGCTGCCTCTGAAATGGAGTATGGGAGAGGCAGTAGCCAGCCTATTGGAGTAATCCATAAATAAGGAATCACACACTTGCAACAGGATTGGCCAAGTCAGACTAAAAGCATTATCTAACAAGAGAGAGCACTAAATTAGGGAAGTAATGACATTAAAATTCCTAAATAATTTCACACATATTCCACTGCAGTAAGATCAAACCAGTTTTCAGGAATATGGCCTACCTACAACCTACAGGCATGCTTCTGCCACTTCTCAGGGACTAACACAAAAGGAAGAAAAGCAAGAAAATTATCTGACTTTGGGGCAACAGCTTGGCTGTCACCAGTGATACCCAAGAGCTGTTGACTAGAAAGGTAGAGACACAGCAAGAGAAAGCTGCTGGGTAAAGGACACATTTCCTTCAGGCTCTTCTGCTCTGAAGTAGGAAAACACTTCACCTGCTGTGTCAGCTGCAAAAGAGGAAGATCATTTGTCTCCTGGGTGGCAGCTTAGCGGTATCACAGTGCCAGGCAGAGAGGGCAGAGCTCCGCAGTGCCAGAGCAGCCCTGGGAGCGGGCAGGGCGAAGGTTCCTGCTGCAGACATTCCCTGCGCCAAGGGACGTGTCCAGGGCCGAACCCTGAGCTTCTGTGCTCACTCCAGCTCTGGCAAAGGGCTTTGCAAGCCTCACACTCATGGGTCTGGCTTGGGGTACCTTTGGACTTTGTTTCTCCCTTGGAGCACAAGACCTCAGGCTCCATCCGCCTCTCCTCACTTTTGGTTCTGCCGCCAGAGGGCACGAGGAGCCAAACTTTGGGGGCTTCACAGTGAAACCCTTCTCTTTTCCCTACAGAAGGATCAGAGAGACTAAAAACTGCACTTTGTCATCTCTGCAGTCCCTAGCCGGGCTGCTGATTGGGAAGGAAGAAACTGGAGGTTTCCTCCCTTCAGAAGGGAGGAAATCCAAGAACATACCCTTGTGTATGCTTTTATTTATGAGTCTTTTTTCTTCTCCCTTTTGTATTACAAAAGATGTTCAGTACAGGGAACATATTTTTGTTTGCTGTGGGAAGACATTCCTTTAGAAGAGTACCCATTTGTATGCCAGAGTTCAGATCAGTTCAGAGGAATATCTTCCCAGAGATCTTGTCAGACTGAAGAAAGAGATCAGGGCCAGGTCTTTTATACAAATTTATACAGACTACTGGAGCAGTATTGTGTGCCATTAAAATTGCTATTTAGTGGTGTTGTCACCTATTTAGCAACTTCTAGTAAAATTTATAAAGTCATTTTAACTGAGAAAACAAAAATAAAATTAAATAGAAAACTACAGGCTGTAGGCCACTGTTTTATAAGGATGCCACTTCAGTTTAACTCTTCTGTGTGGAAGTGACATGGAGGAGGTATGGGACAAAGTCCAACCCTGTGAGTTTGAGAAGAAGGTCACAACACACAACTCTGTCCCATCCCGTCCCATCCCTTTCTGTTCATAGAAGACAGTTCTGAGTCTGACTCAGGCCCCTCCTCATTCATCCCCAAAGCAGCCACAGTTCTGTGGTCACACAGTGTTAGTGCAACAGCCTGGGCTCTTTCTGTCCTGTCACCACCAGGCTGGCAGCTCCCTGTGGCTGAGAACTGGGAGCATCAGGAATTTCCTGTGGGATAAAACTTGGCAGCCAAAGTCCATTCCACACCCTGCAAGAAGCAGGGCACCCATGGGCCGGGTAGACAGCTTCAGCCCTGGGCACCATGAGCTGCTCAGGAGGGGACAGAGGCTGGACCAGGATGGAGACCCACAGGTGGGTTTGGGTTGACAAGGACCCAGGGCTGGGCTGTGAGGAACTGGAGGCCAGTTCTGCTATGGTGTCAGAGGGACAGAAGCTGATGGCCCCAGGGGCTGCAATGGGCTCTTGGGCCGTGGGCAGAGTTGGAGGAGTCACAGGGCAGCTCTGTAAGGGCAGCCAGAGCTGGAGGTGCCTCCTGGTGCCTGAGACATTCCTCTGTTTTAATATACAGGTCACATTTCCTACAGAAACTGAAAGCCAGAAAAAAAAAAGAGCAATTCCCAGGAACATGTGCTTGTGGCCAACCCCCATTTTATAACAATGACCCAACTATCAAAGGAAATACAGCAACATTTGAAAGGAAGAAAGAAAAAAGTTGAAAATATCAAACAACATCACCTCTTCTGGTCCCTGATTAATAAAGGCTCTGCAACAGCTGTTTCTTCACCTTCTGTTTGAAGTTTTTACATGCATGTTTTAGCAGTGTCTGCATGTTTAGATGTGTCTGCCAGAATATATATTAAAAGATATTTCCTATGTTCCTGGGGAGGTAGAAAGCTTTGCTGGTGTAATTCCAATTTTTCAAACATCTAAGAAGTTGAACAGTTGATATCAGCAGAACACAAGTGGTGCCATGGGTGGCAAACCACGATGCATACAATTTGCTCAATTCACTGAAAAAGGACTTTGAGAGTAATAAAATGATTGCATTCTATGTGCTAAAATGTAGGTGCACTTGGTGCATAAAATTTGAATGACAGCATTGTGCACATCATAATTCTGATAGACATAATAACCATGTATTTTAGACTGTACTTCTAAAAGGCAAGATGGTTTCAGAAAAAACCACAGGCTTTAAAAAACAGCTTTAGTAAGAACATCAGCCTCAGAAAGTAAAGACTGTCTGTGAAAAATAATTTGTAAACCAAAATTAAAGGAAGATATTAAAGCAGAATAATATTCACCCATTTTTTTCTACTAATAATTCAGAAAAATACTTCCACCTCAACTCTTTTAACAAGACAGTAAAGCCTAAGATGTGGATATATTTTACATGTAAAACCTTTTGTTATATGGATACATTTCTAACCACTGCCTCCACAGCACCTTCAGATACAGACCTGTGGAAGTGAAACCTTCAGTACTAGTGAGGCATTGGTTTAAAATTAAAGAAATTATACATCTTTGAAAAACAGAGCACAAGAAGAAAACTAGAGCTAAAATGAAGTGTGGTATAAATCAGTTCATAAAAGAAATTTTAAAACCAGTTTATGAAAGAAATACTTATGGTATGTGAAACCACGTGAAAGGGGAATACAGATGTATCACATAGTAGATTACAGTTGCAAACACAGCAAGGGAATTTTTCACCCCTAGGAAGTAAAAAGTGAGCCATGAGGAGGACAGTCCACAAAAAAATTCAATAAACTCACAGTGAATGGGAAAGAACAAATGAATATTTGATGTGGTGGTGTTATTGGACTCCTTTGCTAAATACAGAATTTTTCCTGGCTATCTCAAGAAGGAATATATTTCTGTTGTCCTGGCTTATCTATGCACACAGATACATTCTTCCTGCACATTGTCCAATACTTCCTGAACAATGTTATCAGGTTACTCATGTTTCTTCTCATGGTCTATGATTTCTGTTTATTTGTCCAAGTAGAATGAAACTTCATCTCACTTTTCCGGATCATTCTGTTCCACATATCCAGGTTTGCTGAAAAGCTCTGCTGTACACCTTATCGCTTTTACATCCTGTTAAACCTAGTTTTTGTAAACTGTCCCTTATTTCTACATCCAAATAGTGAAAAGTGTCATCCTTAGTGTCTTCACCAGGTACGGGTGGTATCCTTACCTGCTCCTGCTGGTTTGCAGATACCATATAATATTTTTTTGGCTGTTCTATCACTACTTAACAGAAAAACCTGGAAATGGGCAAGTTCAAATCTTTGAGGTTAATAAAAACTCCAGTTTGTTTCACTATCAAATTTTTTCTTTTGAAAAACATCCTTTTATTCTCCAGGTTTATAATAAATTTGTGACAGCTTCTCAGCACATGTATCTGGCAGGACATTAAGAAGACATTCTCTTTCAAGGTATTCAGGGAAATTCAGAAATGTCTTTTATCAGGTCATCAAAAACAGATCAAAGTATTGCTTTCCTCTGTCTGTGGGGAAGAGATCAACAGCTCCAGGAGGGGCAAAAGCTGTTCAGACATCGGGACATCATACTCCTGTTTCTGCCTTGATGTCAATGCAAGTAGTTTGGATCAAATCATCTGTTCTTATTTCTGAGTGCTGATTTTCCAAATACAAAAATGGAAAACTGCTTTCACAGGTAAAAATGTCCTACTCTCAGCCTAAAACCTCTGGTCATAAATGTTTGAAACAACAAACAATTACCCATATGGTAACACAGTAACATCTTCAGACACTTTTAAGAAGAGTATGTCTTCCCATGACACATCTGTCTGGAGGTAAGATGTGGAATATCTCCTGGGGGTTATAATGAGTACTACGTATTTTGTTGAGATTGATGCTGCAACCCTTTCTACATGACAAAATAATTTTGGATTCTAAAAAGGACTCTAGGATACCTATGATATGTATACTTAGAAAAATCTTTTTCAGTTTTGACATTTCACAAGCAGAATTAATTAAATCATTACAATCATATTTACCTCATTTGGGAAAATAAAGGATTTACTGTCAGGACTTCAGTTAAGTTCCCCACAAATGTGACAAAAAGACATTTATAGAAAGCTTTCTAATCTATTAATTGTGGAAACTATTACAGTATTTCCAGGTATTAAAGAAAGTAACTGCTCATCATTCTCCAGGGAATATTTAAAAAAACCTTTCCTACTCTAACTAGGTGACCCTGCAAGAATAGTGATAAAAGAATGTTGCTAGAACTTCTAGGTCATCAGAAATAGACCAGAAAAACAGTAAGGGTTGCTGTTAAAATTTTCAATTATTACTATTTTCTACAGACCACCCTCTGCATCTTCAGAAGGGGCATGGTTCCTGTCATCCTCCTCTTCTATGAAAACATTATTAAGGATGGCAACATATGGATTAATCACAGACACCAACACGAAGCTCCTCCACACTTCAAAATTTAATTTTCTGTTAGATGTGTTTGGAATTATACCCTTAAATTTAAGAAAGTGATTCCCCTGGCTGTGAGAAGCTGCATGTTCCAGTTCTTGAAAAAATTAATGGGGTGATGTGTTCATCAAATTGAAACTTACCTGACAGTTCAGCTAAGTAGTCAGCAAACTGATGAGCTCCAATTTCCTGTAGAATTTCTGAATATCCAAACTGTGGATATCATCTGTGTCATGATAAAGGCAGTAGTCATGCAGCACATGGAAGAGAAAGCTAACATTGCACTCTAGGGCCACATTCCCTTTGGCATGCTTCCACAAGGCAGCAGAAAAAAGATCATTGACAGGTGCATAATGTGACCTTTTCCATCTGGAGGAATTAATTCCCATAGCTAGGGGACAAAACAGTGTCTGTTTCCCGTACACATTACCTGGGGTAGAGAAGATGAAACATGCAAACAAAGACTCGCAAATAAAAGCATACAC
>VZTB01011854.1:181211-232355 GCA_013397245.1 Thryothorus ludovicianus | reverse complement strand
CCGCTAAGCTGCCACCCAGGAGACAAATGATCTTCCTCTTTTGCAGCTGACACAGCAGGTGAAGTGTTTTCCTACTTCAGAGCAGAAGAGCCTGAAGGAAATGTGTCCTTTTCCTGGCAGCTTTCTCTTGCTGTGTCTCTACCTTTCTAGTCAACAGCTCTTGGGTATCACTGGTGAAAGCCAAGCTGTTGCCCCAAAGTCAGATAATTTTCTTGCTTTTTTCCCTTTTGTGTTAGTCCCTGAGAAGTGGCAGAAGCATGCCTGTAGGTTGTAGGTAGGCCATATTCCTGAAAACTGGTTTGTTCTTACTGCAGTTTTACTTGTACATGAGTGACATAATTTAGGAATCGTTTTCATCTAAAATTGTGTCACTGAAAAGAGCAGGACAGGAATGCTCAGGGTATTGGATGTTTTTGTTCATCTTACTCAAAAACTGATTAGAAAAAAAGAACCTGGAAAGATGAAAATTCTTCACATTGGTAAAACACCCTTTTATTCCCCTGTCATTGCTTGTTAGCTCCCATCTTCCATCAGAAGAACTACCAGGTCTGGGATTTAGGTATCAACTATACAGAAAATGAATTTTAAAGGTCTTCTGCCATTTACCCTTAAGCCTGTGATGAAAAGCCTATTTTTGAATCTAGTTTTTCATGTATTCAAATAAGAACAGCATAAAGTCTTGCCCATGAATATAATAACCACACATTGTTATATAATCACATATTTGCTTGCAGTCTGGATGCCAGTTCCAGAGGAATCTTCTCTCACTGGTTTCTTTTTCAGAGCTTTTGATCCATGTTTTTCTGCTGATAGCTAAGGCTCACATTATAAATGCACCTTCCACACACATATAACGGATTTCAAGGAAAATGGGATTATCTGTTAAAGACAGTTACCAACAGCAGAAATAAACATTTACTGGACTGCTCTGCAGAGATTTTGATACTGTAATATGGGTATAGGTACATGAGATTATGTACAATATCCTTACTTACATTATTTCAGTAAAATAAAATACTGGGTTCTTTTCCTGTAACCACCACATGATTTTAATGCGTGCTTCAATTCTGATTTCTCATTGTTCTTTTAATGGATTTGTTTCACTAGAAAATTTTTTTGGAGAGAAATTTCTTGATTCTCAAGTCCAGGGATGGGATCCAATCCCTATGGGATTCAAGACAACAATTAGGATGCATGCCTCTGTTTTTACCTATGCTATAGCATGTGAGGCCACATGTTCATAATGACTGATATATCGAAATGTTTCCATATTAAGAATAAGATGTTGGTCAGAATATGACATTATTCATATTAATGTGCATATTTGTCATAGAGATGTATTGGAAAAATATTGATGCTTTAAGTGGTAATTTATGCAGTTCTCATATGGATGAGATATGAGTCTCAGACTTAAATCTTACTCATCTTCATGTCAGTGATACTAAAAACAATGTTATACTAATGATGGTACAATATAAATATAGCTCTTAATTAACAGAAGTCTGATAATTAATAAATTACAATTTTGTGTCCTGGAGCCTTTTGCTATTAATCATGATTTGTTTTGGAATATAAGCAAAACATCATTAATGACAGTAAGCAGACTGTGATTATGAAATTAAATGTATCTTTTTTTTTTTTTTTACTGAATCCTATTAAGATAGTTTCCCAGTCAGAAGCCCATAGTTATTTTCTGCTGATGCCTTGAATTTACTAAGCATAGTTTTTTGGGTTGGTTGGGAATTAGCAGGTTTCTGATCATCCAAAAACTAAAAGTGAAGGACCAACCAACAGTGCCATAATAGTCTCACCCTCTCATTGCAAAATTTTATCTCCCTTTTCTTTGTGAGACAGATTTGTTGCCATTCCTTATTCACTCAGGACAAAAAGATACATCAGTGCTTAGAATATGTTTTGTTAAGAGAGAGGACAAAATACAAGACAGAAGATTAGTGGTTTCTACCACTACCTCCATTTGCATGTTTTGATATTTTACACAGAAGATAGTTTAATATGTTTTACTGACAAAACTCAACAAAACCAGAAATTGTTCAGGCAACCTCAGAAAATTTCAAAATCTTTTCTCTGCATAACAAAATTTGCCATGAATTGTGTAATTGAGCTTCCTGTATTTAGGGAAACTCCAGGGGCCAGCACAGCCCTCTTGCAAAGAATGAACCTCATCCTGAGAAAATCACCTCCCCCATCGTGTTCTGCCTCTTCCTGTACCAGACAGAAAGGTTACCCCCACACTTAATAGTCACATTATTTGACTTTAGAAGCATCCCTCCTTCCATAAATCAAGAATTTAACTTGAAGTAAAGAGCTGTAGCATACCTCTAGTCCCATCTTCTTCTCCTTTTGAAAAGATTCCCTGAATCTCATTGATAATTGCTCATCTTAACTCTTGGCAGATCCTGTCACCAGCCCCTGTTGATGCCCTGTGGGTCTGCACTGTGGCCATCAAGGTTGTGTCCCTGCCTCATCCCCCACTTTGGAACACCTCTGTTCTTGCAAATCCCTGGCAGGTATGTCCTGCCAGTCTATTTCTGCACCTGCAGGAACAGTTTCTGCTTGCCAGACTGCATCTTACATACCCACAGTTTGGTCCTCTCTGCCATGAAAATCACTTGAAAAATACAAAAGGGACTAAATCCAGCAGGAGATGCCAGAGGGAATTTTTAAAACTGGCTGAAATTCACACCTAGAGAGATCCAGTATGAATTAGTCCAATAATGTGTTGTGCAGGCAAAGAGGAGCTAAATCAGCCACCTTGGGCTAAAGTCAATCTCATGTCCCTTACTCTGGGACTGTGTCTCAGCCAGGGACAGTCCCAGTGTTCCTGGTCTACCCAGGGAATTGGCCACTTGAGTGCCCTGGGTGTGCTTAGGGGAGCAACACTGCTGTGAAACTCACCTGCACCATAACTATAACTGCAGAGCAAGCATAATTTTATGCTTATATCTCACTAATTCTACTCTTGTTGCCAATGGCAAATAATTTACACAAATTTTTCAGTATTTCAAATGGTAAAAGCGTCAAATGCATAGTTTAAGTAAAGTATACACAAGTTATTACACCTTTTCACAAATTGTTTTTTAGCAACAGTGTTATTTTAATATTTCTGACAAAGTACAAGACTAGGAAATACTTATTTCTGATAAAATTAAGCCATTTAAGACAAATAGGTACTGTTGGTATTATTGTAGTCTGTAAGGAATTACTTTATTTTCTTTTAAAAATTGTTTAATTACAAAAAAGATGAGAAGTTTTTAAGAGCTAAATGAAAAGCAAGATTTTTTTTTTAATATATAAACTGCTATTTATTTTTGTCAAGAGTGTCAAGAGCATCTTAAAGAGGAGACACTTTATATAATATAGACAGCAAATCCACATTCCAGCTCTCTGGTAGCAACAGACTAGGTTCTTGTGTCTCTCTCATTGGGTTAGGCTAGCACAACAACTGAAAGATAGGGTAGCATATACAGCTTAAAGACATATTTCTGATTTTAGGGGCAAACTGGGCCCAGCTCCCTGTGTATGTACAGAATAGCCAATATCTCTAAAGAACAATTTGTATTTATGCTGTCTGCAGAAGATCATGCATCATGCAAGGTGATTCAGACATGTACATTCCCCTAGATCTTGTGTAAACTGTGAGCTAATAAATGCATCCTGTTCTAGTATCTGAGTGGTTACTGATAGCTATTGATGCATTGAAGGAATTCTTGGTAATATGTTGAAATTGTGAATTTTACATACTGCAGTCTGAATGATATCTGTGAAGCAGGTCAGCTGTGAAAGTAGAGTCTCTTTTTTAAGGATTATAATTTTAGATGGATTCTCTGTCAGTCTTAAGCTCTTCCTAGGTTTCTTCAACTTTGCAGTTGGTGAATGGACCGTGGCTATTTGAAATGTAGTGAGAAGAGAACATCTATGAAAATTAATCTCTGGCAAGATGTTTTTGCTTCTTGAAACTGTTCAGAGACCATTACAAGTATAAGTGCTTTTTATATGAATACATATGAATAAATAGATGCACAGTATGTAGTTTCAGACATATATGAGCTGGTAATTTTATGGTCCTTTTGACATTAACTAAAAGAAAAAAAAATGCAACTTGCAGGTTCCTACTGAGCTAGCTAATTTTAAATATCTACCTTAAGATGGTCAATCATGCTGTGAACTTTAATATTCACACTCTTGAGCAGTTTATTATTTGACACTGAGTGTAAATGAAACTAGAAAGTCTAGTATAAGTGTGGACATATATATCATAGAATCAAAGAATCATTAAGGTTGGAAAAGACCTTTAAGATTATCAATCAACCGTCAGCCTAACACCACCATCCTATTTCCTGTCAAATCCTTCCTCAAATGCCATATCCACACCTTTTCTGAATACTTGCAGTGATAGTGACTCCTTCATTAACCTGGGGAATCTGTTCCAATGCTTTACAAATCTTTCCGTGAAGAAATTTTTCTCAATATCCAATCTAAGCCTCCTCTGGCACAACTTAGGGCCATTTTCTCCCATCCTGTTGCTTGTTATTTGGGAGAAGAGACCAACACTGAGTTTAGAATAATCCCATTATACACAGCTACATGTGATTTCAGATTCCATACCGCTTACACAGGAAGATTTGGAATTTTGCACTGCACTCTGTACACAAACACAAAGACTTATATGGTTTTGTAGCAGAAACATGACAGTTGTTTTTTTTTTGTGGGGGGTAGTTTTTTGTTTTATTTTGTTTTGTTTTGTTTTGTTGGGTTTTCAGGGCGTTGCTTGTTTGTGGTTTTGGTAGTTTTGTTTTGTTTTGCTTTTCTTTTGAGAAGATGATCTTGGAGGGATGTCTCATTCTTTCCAAGAACATGTTTTATTTGGTGAAAATGAACCATGGGGTTGAATGTGTCCCAAAATGAAGCTAAAGTATTAAGAAGCTATGCCTGTAACTTCTGGTGAGATTGCAATTTTTTCTCAGTGCCACCCAAATGCCTTTGGCATAATCATAGGACTTTCTCTAGACAGCAGTGAAAATTTTTACATATGACAAGTCCAACATAATTTAAAATCCACAAATCAGCAGTGTTATTTCCATAACTTTGGCAAAATTATGATTAGAGTGCTAGGGGGAATCTTTGCTTCTCACACTTTCCCTTTTTTATATCTGTGTACTTCAGCTTGCATATATTTGTGCCAATAGATTGAAAATTATGGTCTCATACAAGTTGATGGCAGTTTTGTTATGGAATTGTCATTCACTTAATGTGTCTATAACCTCATCCTTTACAAAAGAGAGCTCTGGGACCATTTTCCATGAGTTTTCCTCCTTACCTCCTCCCTCTGCTTTCTAATCTAGTCTGATTTACTCCACTCTCATTCAATCTTTCTGCCAGTTTTAGCAATGTAGATAACAAGTCAGAAGATGGAAGAGTCCTTCTTCCATGGCCTTGTTTTAATTCATTTTTATGAGATGTATAGTTTTTTATTTGCCTTTGGTTTTTTTTCCCTAGATTTTTGTATGTTTTATTTCCATTAACAAGCTACAGAACAAAACTATATATATGAGAACAAAACTATAGGCATAAATAATTTGCTTTCCACAGTTTCTTATTTATTTTTACCAGCTCAGTGTTTTCCTAATACACCCTGTTGAAATGGGATAGAGAACAAATATAAATTTTGTTAACATGTGAGAAAATCCTGTCTGTAGCACTGTCTTTGGGAAAGTCTCTCTTAGGAGAAATGGACATTAATTGTGGAAAATGTTTTTAAATAAATAGAATTACATTCTTTTGAAATCAGGTAACCTATTCATAAAAAAGCCTGCTGTGATAGTTTGACATATTACATTCACAAAACAGCTGGCTATTTAGATGTTGTTTAAAATATGGGGTTTATTACTTTTAAAGCTGTGTTGACAGGGATAAAGCAAGGGTGGGAGGGAGAGCTCACTAGGGGATCTCTGTAAGGAGATGATGAGTGGACATGAGTACACTATAGCTTTGCTGCTTGTCACTTGGTTTCTGCCAACAAGAAAGATTTTTTGAGTGAGAAGAAGCCAATAATGTATGAATAAGCTTAATGGGTGAGAAGGTGAAGGGGACACGTGTCTTTTTATGGCTTTGCATATTGAAAATGCCAACTGTAAATTGCATGAAGGGTGATGTGGTCTCAGAATATCATATCATATTATATCATATCATCTTTTCTTAAATGAAACTGCTGCAGGTTTACATCTCATTATTCATTATAAATATCTGTGCTGTCTCATTACAGAAATGTGCATAAATAGATAATGTCTAATACAGCAATCCAAAACACACCTCCTTTATTTGAATCTTTTGGGTATCCCAAATAGAATTTAGCACATTTCCCTTACCACCAGAATAACTGGTTGGCATACTGCTTATATACAGTATAAGATTTGTAATAGCTGTGCCATATTCAATCTCTTTTTCAATCAAGGAAGGAACTTCAGAGGACCTTAGGGCTCATTGTCTTAGGTTGGCATTGTTTCTATAAAGCCAATGAAAGGTTGCTATGTTTTTGCAAAAAAACACATTCTTAAGACAAAAAAAGAGGAGGGGGACTCTCTCCACTTCCAGCCTTGGAAGGCAGTGGCGGGGCCTGGGCTGAGAGGGGTCCAGGCCGGGCCTGGGCTGATCCAATCTCCCTGGCCTGGATGAGATATTCCTGTTACTGGAGGGGTGGTGAGGGGACTGCTGAGCCCCTCACCAGGGAACCTGCCAGGTCCTGAAGCCAGGAGGGGCTCCAAGCCAGGAGCAACCCTGAGATGGAGAGCGGCCACGTGGCCGAAGATCGCAGCAGTCAGGACGGTGCTGGGCATCCACAGCTACTTCAGCATGACTTACAATGAACTTTGTCTGCTCAGCTACTTTAAACCAACTTTACTACAGGTAAAAAAGGACAAAAACATCGGCTGCAGGTTTATTTCCCCCAGTCTCAACACCTCAGCAAAAGCAGGTTAACATGATGCTAACAGAGACCACATGGCAGCAAAAAGGCACGGCAAGTTATATTCTCAGTACAGAACTCAGATCAACCTTTTGACATTGTTAGACTCTATAAAAACTGTTTAAATCGATGATAAAACTTAACCCTTGAGGTCAGTAAAGAAGGAGTTTGATTTTAAATGAAGGGATTGAAGAGAATGCTTTGAATTTAAATTTAAATTCTTTTGTAAAGCCATGGTAAAGATATATATTTGATATATCAGACTTTGTTTATTTTCTCTATGACTTATATAAATGTATTGGGGGAAAGCAGCAATTTTAGCACAACTGTGAATGGAAGTATTAGTAGTTGAAAGAAATAGATATTACTGTGGTTTAATGAGAAACATAAAGAGAAATGAAAGAAATGAAAAAGGTAGTAAGGGAACCTTTTGTTTCTAGAGATAAATGGAAAAAACTGTTGTATACTAAAGCAGCTCATTCTTAAAAATAATACCCCAATAGTTGATATAGTCTATGAAAGCAGTCGTATAAAAGCTGCATAACAAGAGAAATGCTTTGACACTGCAAAATAATTCTATTTCCGGGTGGTTATTTTCGTTTGTGACAAAGCCACAAGAAAACCTGTTTTCTTGTGGAAAAAGTCTCCATAGCACAACAAGAGAAACTCTTCTCCTTAAGTGAATTGCTGATAAGACTATTTTAAAAGTAGTAAACTGAATGAAAGTTGTGGGCTTTATCTTTTCTTTGTCAGTGAAAAAAAATAAAAAGAGTTGTCTGAAATTTTATTCTGATTGTCTTATTATTATTTTCCCCTTTAGTTCTGTTAACAAAGTTTTCTTTGTATATTTTCAAGTTTGAATCTGCTTTATTTTCTTTTCTTTTAATCCTTTCTCACAACAAAAAATAAACCCACAACATTAATTGGTGCATTGGCTGGGAAACAAACAAATTAACCCCATGACAGTCATTTAATTTGCTGGAAATTCCAAAGAAATAAATAAGTAATCCACAATTATTGTAGACCCTTCTCTTTTTATATTTTAAATGAAAGAATTGTATATTTGGATTCATAGTAATATTATTTAAGACATTGTAGTTCAATAATGTTAATTTTCTGTAAGTGCATTTAAGGAAAAGGGAAAAATGTTCAGACACAGGGTTTAATGACTTAATATCCAAAGTAGGTATCTATTCATGTTCAATGGTCCATATAGAATAGCCTGCTCCAATGCCATTAGAATAGAACAGGTCTGTAACAGGCCATTTCTCATCAACAAGTCAGAAAACTTCTTTCTTCAATAAAATTTTGAAGCTTCATATTGTTGTCTTGTACACTCCTCAGATTTTAGCACACAGGGCTATTACATCAGACATGCAAGCACAGACTTACTTAGCATGACCAAGAAGATGCCTTTTTCTTTTTTTGTAACAGAGGCAATCATTTCAATACTTACCATTTCTGAACTTTAACCATGCATCCTAGACTCATAAAATCCTTCATTGCATGGTCTGCTTGACAGATAATGTTAACCCAGGTCCTTATTCCTCATGTCAAAAATACTGGAGGGAAAACACAGTGCAAAGAAAATAATAGCCATAACATAACAATATCCATTGTTATTTTCTTTTCTGTCCCAAACTATTGGCTTCCACGCCTTGCAAAGATCAGCATGCATCTAGCAATTTTATATAAGAAGCTCTTTCAAAATACAGGAAGGGAAACAAACTCCATTTAGCATCAACTCTGATATGCAGGCAATAAATATTTCTCCAGGTTTGTTGCTTCCTTTACTCTCCTCAGTTTTCTTATTTCTGCACATGGATTATAGAGATTTGTCTTACAGTATCCTCCTATTTTCATTCCTAGTTTTGGGGCCAAGCTGTTAACACTTATTCTACTTTTATATTTATCTTCACTTTTGTAGAAGGGATAGTCTAGATTTGGTAAAAAAGTTCATAATTATTTAAGTAATGTAACTTAGTGTTAAGTAGTGAGTCCCTACCCTGAATTCATCATCAGAGTAGAGTGCTAACTATGCAGAATGTAAGGGAGATGAAGGAAAGTAGAGGTAAAGGCCTGAATTTTCAGTCATTTTGTGTGTCATTGTCATATTTGCAACCTTGTTTTAATTTATACAACTGAGAACTCAGAGTAATTTTGGCCGTTATGACCAGAGTCTTCAAATATGCAAATAGACTGTTGTTTATTTTCTTTGCCTTGATATTTCAAACATCTGGTCCTTCTGTATTTTATCGTTGAATTTTACTGGTTTTTTTTTAATTTTTTTTTTCTTTTTACTGAGATTTGGATGAAATTCCTTTTGTGTGGGAAACTTTCAAATAAACAACTTTTTACATAAGACTGAAAGGAACATGGATGGATGGATGGATGGATGGATGGATGGATGGATGGATGGATGGATGGATGGATGGATGGATGGATGGATGGATGGATGGATAGAAGATAGATAGATAGATAGATAGATAGATAGATAGATAGATAGATAGATAGATAGATAGATAGATAGATAATCTTAGAGACCCCCATCTGTTTTCATTAGAAATGTTCTAAAGAGCTGTGTGCTGTGTTTATAGGGCAAGGTTTTGCAAGCAGGAGGTCTGCCAGGGTGACTTCTTTGACAAGTCATACAGAGCCAGTTTCAGCCAGTTTTAAGATGGACCCATCACAGGCCAAAGCTGAGAAAAACAGTGATGGTGGTAGTACCTCTGCAACTTCCTGTTTAAGGAGTGAAAAAGAGCAGCTGGGAGAGGAATAAGAATATGAGCAAAAAAGCCCTACAGACACAAAGACTGGTGGAGAAGTAGAGGGCGGGGGTGGAAGGGTGGAGAAGCAGATGGTGGGGTGCTGAAGGCACTGGATTTTCCTGAAGTCCGTGGAGAAAACTATGAGGATGCTGGATGTCTCTTGCAGATGGTGGAGCAGATATCCAGCCACAGGATATCTGCTCCACCAGGAACTGGGAACTGGGAGGCCATGGAAAGGCAACACTGGAGCAGGTTCCTGACAGGACCAGAAGCCTATGTAGAGGGACTGGAAGGACACTTTCTGGAAGGACATGCTGCTCCTGTACCTAAAGGGCAGAACCCTGTGGAAAGGACCCATGATGCAGCATTTCTTGAAGAAATGCCTGTGTGGATGACCTGCATTGGAGTAGTTTGTGAAGAACCATATCCTGTGTGTGAGACCTCTTGCAGGAGCAGGGGAGCAGCATGAAGAGAAAGGAGTGGCAGAGGCAAAGTGTCATTAGAGGTGTACAATCCCCATTTTCTGTCCCCCTGTGCTGCCTGTGGAGGAGGACAAAGAAGAAGTAGGAGTAGATTCACCTTAGGAGGAAGAGAATGATGGGAGGAAGGTTGGAGTTTTTCTTTTGTTTTGTTCTTATTTCTCACTATATTACTCAGTTATTTATTAGCAATAAATTGAATTATTTTCCCCAAGTCAAGTCTTTTTTGCTCATGTACA
The DNA here is from genome assembly GCA_013397245.1 of Thryothorus ludovicianus. Lineage (NCBI taxonomy): Eukaryota > Metazoa > Chordata > Aves > Passeriformes > Certhiidae > Thryothorus > Thryothorus ludovicianus. The sequence goes on along the minus strand of VZTB01011854.1, from coordinate 221,887 downwards.
TAATCTTCCTGTATTGTTCTGTGAGGTCTTAGTTTTGTTTTCTGCTCTTTGTGGATGGAGGAGGACTGCTGTAGAGACTGCTGGGCATCTGGTGGCTGGCCAAGGTAACCCACCACAGGCTATTAGATATTGAGCTGTGCCAAGGGAAATTTATGTTGGCCTTCAGGAAAAAGTTCTTCGTGGAAAGAGTGATACAATATTGGAATCGTCTGCCTGGGGAGGTGGTGGGGTCACCATCCCTGAATGTGTTTAATAAAAGACTGGATATGGCACTTGGTGCCATGGTTTATTTGAGGTATTAGGGCATGGGTTGGACTCAATGATCTTGAAGGTCTCTTCCAGCCTAGTCATGTACTGTATTGTGCTGTAAATGCATTATTTTGTAGGAACAAATTCCAGTGACTGAAATGGGAGAATTTTCTATGGATGGGGTCTGCCCAGTGTGCTGTACATGGATTGGAGATCCATGAGAAGCAAAACCACCTGGATTTCCATAGATATTTAAGATTATCCATACTCTTATATCCTGGTGATGCAAGCTCTAATAAATTTGACTTTCTGAGTTTCTTTCTTATTGAGATTGTAAAAGACCAGCACCTCCTGGAGCAAAACAGAACTAAGTTTGGTATTAGTGTCTCAAGTCAGAATGCATCCTGGAAGGTTGTTCAAAAGGTAATGCTGAACCCAGTAGACTGTCCTTGATAAGTCATGGTTGGTAACAGTAATTACAGATGCAGAACACAGTTCTCAGGACACAGAACTGTGTTTTCTTGAGTGATTGTGTACCTTTTAAATGACATGGCAATCCACATAGATCCTGAATGTACTTTTTCTTTTTCACGATTTTTGTGCACCAGGAAACCGTTTGGCCCTAAGAAAATGCAGTAGCCAAGCTGCAGCTGCTTGAAGCATTTTCCCATTAAATGTAATGGCACTAAAGTGGAAATGCCAAGGGCCATTCTGCACTGACAGAATAGTCAAGAAAAGTACTCATCTGCAGAAAACATGCAGCAAGGTAGAAACAGAGCAATGAAATAACCATGAAAGCAGTTGGAGCCTCAGGACAAGAAAAACAAGTGATTTGCCGCAATGCTTAACAACAAAAGGAGAGATATGAACAGTTATCTGGGTTTTCAGAGTTACAAGTGTAGTATGAGTGAGCAATATTGCCTTTGGCATTGATCCCTGTTCCCACTGTAGTGTTCTCTTCCTTTCTGGAAAGCCAGGTCCCCCCAAGAGCAATCATAACCTCATCATGAAAAATAAGAACCTTTTATAAGAATAAAAGGCTGCTTCTGTAGAAATCCTCAATGCCTCAGCTCTCTATGCAATAACAAAACTCCCTAAAAGGAGTTAAATCAGAAAAAAATAAAAAAAAAACCAAGCAATGAGCAAAGCCAAAACACTGTTTTATCTTTAAAACAATGGTGAATAGAAACAGTTGTTGAAAGTAAAGATGTCTTACCAATGTTCTAGCTCCTGCTTTTTGTAGCACATTAGTAACAGCTGTGTGGAGCTCAGGACAGTAGCTAAATCTGGAGCATTACTCTTCAATACAGCATCAGTTGGACAAATGAGCAGACTTTGGTTTTCGTTGTGCTATTTTGGGTGTATTCAACCTCTGTCATTATATGGTTGATATGTTGTGATATGAAAATATCTTACATGGTCAAGCACAGGGCTGTAGAAGGCAGAAAACTGGATAAATAGTAGTTTATAGTACAGCTAAGGAGGAAAAATAGAAATTTATATATTTTTATGTCTTTTCTGAGAATAATAACACAGGTGCAAGGAATGAAAACTATATGAATAAATATTTACTAAAATAGTGACTAAATTTTGCTCAGTCCTGCTTAGAGCAAAACTTGATTTTTTTCCTTAACTATAGCATAGTGAATAATTAGAATTTTAGTAGATCAATCATATTGTTCTACCAGTTTGAATTTCTTATTAATTTAATTGCCACCACTTGAGTCACACAATTGAATTCTCTGGCATCACTGAGCTTTGTCTTCCACTGGTCCCAAACATGTCATTTGCACAAAAGGTGAAGTGCCATATGATAACTCAATTAAAAAAAAAAAAACAAAAACATTCTTCTTATCTCTCTCATGTTTTGTTCAATAACATTTTAAAATATGGACCTTGAGTTCATCAAATGCTCAGCAAGTTGATTAAAAGTGCAACTAATTTTCCTGATTAGCTGAAGATTTGTTTTGAACAGTGTATTTTGCATGATTTAGAATCACAGTGGCCCATTATTAGTCCTTTGTATTGTCATCACATCACAATAGCTTTTGCTTCTGCTTTTCTCACTTAACCTATCTAGTTTCTCTCTTAAACACTGTTCTTTCTCTATGGTTTGCATCTGGTAAAGCTTCTATTTGAGATTTTTTTTTTCCAAGCTCTACCTCAGTCACCTGTGCAACAAGATTCAATGGTCTCTGGTGTCTACTCAGATCATTATGATTATATTACCTTCTTATTTAATTCTCCTCTACTTTCCATCACGATTTTTTTTTTCTTCAATTCTTTCAGGGAAAAAATAAAAAGCATCAATGAGAAACAATTAAATCCCAAACATTGTTTAAATGTGTGCAAATGAAAGACTACTGATTAACTGATACTCAGATGTCTGTCCATACAAGTGAAATGTAGGGAGACAAGAATAAAATTCTATCAGAAATGCATGTATTTAGCAATGTATTACTGCAACAGTAGGGGACCAAAAAAGAACTTGGCACTAAGTAGCAAGCTCTAGTGCAAAATACTTCTGTGGTTAAATTTCAAGATTACAAAATATTATACACAAAATTTGTATGCACTGACTAGGATTTTGTCATGTTTTCTGAGTATTATTTTGTACTTTGTTTAAATGTCCAATGACAGCAGTTAAGCAGTTGAGTTTGAAGTAAAGAATTTAAGTGCATGCTAACATAAGTATAAAATATTAAGCCCTAGCATGGTTCTTCCAGAAAAGAATTTGAAAAAGGAGTTGAAACACAGAGTTTTCTTTTTGGAGAAAAGGATGAGGGTCCATGAAGCCCCTGGTGCAGTTTTCCAGCCCGTTGTGCTGTGTGTGCATGCTCCTCTCTGAGGACAGTGGGAAGGGCTCAGCCAGCCTTTGCCTTCAGCTTGGGAACCTTCTCCTGGATTCAAATGATTTGAAGTTAATGGGGTCCAGGTACTGACGATGGTGTTTCTTTCTGATCCTTACCTTAGATCTGAGCTGCTCTCAGGAACAAATCTACCAGAGGAAATCCTGGGTCACGAGCAGCTCTTTGTTCTCCCTTTTTCAGTTCACTCAAAATGCTACATGAGAGAACAGGGGCATCACTTCTGTGAATCAGTGACTAGCCCAGTCATGTTCACCTGTGTGATGAGAAATTATGTTACTCTTTGAGAAGTGAAACTTCTGAAAATCAGCACATCCTCCCTATTGATTCTACATTTCAGTTTAACATCTTTAAACTTAAATTTCTGAAAGAAATTGATTCTAAATGATCGCACAATTAATGATTGTACAGCTCAGCAATACAAAAAGATAAGGTGCAAAGCAGGAGTGTGATCTAATCTCTCACAGAACAACTTGATGAAGATTAGAACTAGGCAGCACTTTTCCATTCCAAATAATTTCTAGTTTCCTGTAACCATTGTAACTTTTTGTTAATCTGCAGAGTGAAAATATTTTTATGCACTCAACCCGTAATTCAGCTTTATATTCAAGCATATAATTAGTTTACATTCTCATGAAAGGATTATGTGTGTCCTTAATGTAAAGTAGCTGTTTAAGTAGCAAGCAAAGAACAGGAACAAAACCCCAGAGTGAATAAAAAAAGCCAAAGTTTTTTAACAAAAATATATAATTTAATTATGAAACCTTCTGCCACAAGATGATTCATTTCAGGTTTTTTTTTCTATATATAATAACAAAGACAGTCTAGACAAGCAAAGTAGAAAAAATGCATGTAAGGTTGTTTTTAATATTTTAATCAAAATATTTAATAATAAAAATCTTCCTATTGAACCTTAATGTTCTGCAGTCAAAATCTCTATACATCGGGGAAGTTCTATGCCATGCTTACCCTGTTCTTGTATCCTGCCCATAGTATCTTTTGGCCACAGCCCAAAACTGTGGAGGTACAAGAATTGTTATGTTAGTGAGCTGTTTGGCCTTGAGAGGGACACAAGACCACCCTTGTGTTCTAGTGCTGGTGCTTTGATTAGTCACCTGCACAGACATCTGGAGAAATTAAAAACCCCTGTCATTACCTACAGGAGACATTTAGTTCACAGTCTTCCTTAGTCACTGCTTTTACTCATGTGGTTTTAGAAATTAACAGAGCATCTCACCTTACTTTAGAAATTAATGCATTTAACTGATCTTACCATTAATTTTCTTTTATTGCAGTATTTTTCCTTATATAGATTATTTGTTTATTGAATGTGTTTAAGGAATGAAGATGCATTCTTCATGGGCACAGGAAGATATACTGCATTTGTGATCTTGTATATTTGTTCTCCCATAAACACATCACAGCATAGTGCTGAGTATAATTAAGTATTTGTAATGTAAAAATATTTTTATAAGGTTAATTGTACCTGCTATACTTTTTCTTAAGCTCCTATTTCACCTTTCTGCACTGTGTAAACAGAATCACAGGCAGGTTGAAGTCGGAAGGGACATCTGGAGGTCACCTGATCCTTCTTAAGAAGGGCCACCTAGGACTGATTGTCCAGGACCACATTTGGATAAATTTTTAACATCTCCAGGAAGGGAGACCTCAAAAATTTTCTGTGCAACTTGTGCCAGGGCTCAGTCCTCCCCTCACTGAAGGATTGGCTCCTGATGTTCAGAGGGATCCTCCTGTGTTTAAGTTTGGGCACCTTTGGAGCCTGGCCCCATCCTCTTTTCACCCTCCCTGCAGGTGTTTATGCACATTGAGATTCTCCTGAGCCTTCTCTTTTCCAGGCTGAGCAGTCTCAGCTTCCTCATTTGGGAGGTGTTCCAATCTATTAATGTGCTTAGGGACCCTGTGCTGGACTCTCTCCAGCAAATGAGCACTGCCAAAGGCATTAAGAAGCTCTAAGGTGGGAGTTCAGTTCCTCACTTTTATAAGCTCTCTATAGACAGCTATTTTTAGATAGCTAAATGCCTTTGAGTGTCTTACTGTAATGTTCTTAGAATTATTTTAATTTGAATTATACAGAGATGAGTTCAAAAGAAGGTTTTTATTCATTTGGCCTTTCTACAGTGATAAGTAAACTTTCATTTTTCCTCCTTTTCTGTAAAGCATATAGCATATAATATGAAAAAATATAGAGTATTTAAGATATCAGATTTCTCAACTGAATACATGGGGAAAATTATGACAATGTCTGTAATAATTTTAAACAATTCTGTCTATTTAAATAGTAATATTAGGAGAAAAAAAATAAATTCCTAACTTCTAAATCTAGGGGGTATAATCCTGTACTGGAAAACAATAGAAAGTAAATAAAGCCTTGGAGTGCCTGGCTGTGAAATTAACCACTGCAATTTCATAATAATTTTTTGGAATTAATTCTTCCTCTCTTGGTTTTCACAAAAGTAATGGGTAATGTTTTCTCTCAGATAAGATGATCACTATATAATTTCTGTTTCTATGCAGTCTTGGCATAATGTGGTCCCTGGATATCATTAATATTTATAAAATACATCTTCCTAATTGGTTTTATCTTGGTATAATCAACTAACAAAAATACTTACTAAAGTACTTAGTAAAGTTATTGGAGATCTTCCATACTAATTTTCAAGCAATGGATAAATATCTTGAGACTTGAAAGATGCTATGGAATAAATTTTAAAAATATTCAATTTTATGTCAATAAACAGAGAAGAAATTCGATAAACAAAGAAAAAACAGGGGAATATTAAACATGAAAGGTGTTTATGAGAATTTCTTCTCAATTCTTTACTCGAAATATTTATGAATTGTTCTTGATATTTACATCTTCATTTGAAAGATGCACTCTGCTTCACAGTTGCTACACAACCATAATTATATAGTCTAATGCTTCTTTTTCTTGTAATTTTTTAAACTGAAAACCCTAGAGTGACTAGCTGCTGGCAGTCATACTTTTACATGTCATCCTTTATTATTCATTGGCATGAAGATTATTGGCAGAAGAAAAGAGGAGATAGTCAGCCCAGTCAAGCATGCTTTCTGCGATCCAATTTTCCTTGAAACACAACCAGTTTTCCAGATTTCCTTTTTCGGCTGTTGTTTTTTTATCACAACACATACACCTTACTAGCAGAATGTTAGCACAAAATAGCACCACTGCAAATAACTGTATTTGCTGGATACTAATATCATAATTTTCAAGTCTTTCCATGCCCACAAATCTAATCAGTTGCTTTGTCTTGTTTGTTATAATACAATTTGGTCCTTGCAAGTTTTCTAATGTATTTTAAGAATTATTTATTCAGCTGGGCTAAAACACGTGCCATTTCTTGGAAGAGTTCTCTCTGCATCTCCTAATCTATGCACTGATTTTTCAATTTACTTTGCCTTTCTATTATTTGAGAGTAATTTACTATAACTTGGTACTGATAGTTACTAATTTCATGGCATGTTTGGCCTTCAAGCAAGAATTTTGATTTGTTTAACTTGGTTTTGAAGGGTTTGGGTTCTTTTTTCTGAGCTATTTTAGGGCTTATGAGATAGCTATTTTAAGGGTTGACTGAATGCTTAAGTTTGTTCCTGGATTGTAAAAAGATGTAATGCCTTTTTTTAAATGTTTTCCTTGTAGTATTTGAGAGGAAATATTTGTCAAGTGATTTGCCTTTAAGTGTTTCAAGTAGATGGATAAGCCTGAGGAATCCATTGGAAAGTATCCCCAGAGTGCATTTACTATTTGTACATCAAATCGAAAGGTCTGCTTTTAAAACAGACATTGTAAATCATGAGATACAAAGAAAGTATTGCTTTTCTGCTTAGTTTCCTGGCTTCAGCATCTTCCTGGGAACATTTAGCACAACAGAGATGGTAAATTAGACAGGCATATTTTGGTTTTCTCATTGAGAAAGCTTTGCAGTTTAAGTCCGTTCATGTCATTTGGCTATTGGCAGAGCTATGCTGATTACACTGAAAGTTTTTACCTATAGTTTTTATTGAGTATAATTTATATATGCTAAAGAAGGTCAATGTTTGACGAATTAGCTTTTGTCCAAAATATTGCTGTAGCTGGTATTGCTCTGGTATGTAGCTCATGCTCTCTTCAAACAAGTCTGGTGTCTCAGACTCCAGAATGCTCAGAAGAATGAATTTCCCAGCAAATGTTAGGACTGAAAATTAATGTATATTCTTGTGCTTGAAAAAAATTTCTCTGAAATATCTGCATATCTGGAAAATGACTTTCAAAGGTGATGAAGCACAAGGAACAGTTAAAAAAACCCAGATTCCACTTAGAGCCTTCACATCCTCTGTCACCTTCCCTGTACTGAAAGACACATTGGGATGCTTAAGACAGCAAGAATTTGGGGGTTTGGAAGGTTGTTTGTTATTTTTCTTTCTTTTCCTGTTCATATTTTTCTGCTTTTCTTTAGGATTAGAGGGAGCATTTGGGTAGGACAATCCACGCTGGAAGCCACCAGTGAGGTTCTTGTGCAGTTGGTGCACTGGAAGTTGCACCCCTGTGAGCTCAGCCTTTATGTGGAGGAGTTCAATTAGAGACAGCAAAATGTTTGAGCACCTTCAACAATTTTCACTTAAAACCACAGGATGGCAGCCATGAGGAAGTTATGGCAAAGCAGCTTTCCTTTTTACCCCATGGAATGGATTACTGAGAAGAGAGCAGCTTTTACTCTCAGTGCTTAGCTAGCAGATTTATAAACACAGTGTGGTTTGTTCGGTGAGCCTGAGTGGACCATGCCCTTTTAGGATATTTTTATTCTGTGACTATAACAAGGGTAACAATTTTGGAAAGATTCTTCAAGTCTTTGCAACCATGTAAGCCAAAAGATACATAGTCAGAGTGTTGATTCCCATGGTGGTGGAGCTATGGCTCTCAGATGTTCCTGTTAGGAACAGGAAAGTCAGTCAGATTCAGGCTAGGATTTTGGATTTAGTTCTAATTTACTGAGGACTGCCATTCTGGCTCATCTTTCTCTGGAAGGGTCCCCCATTGTTGAAGAGTAGAGTAATGGAGTAGATATTACTGACCAGATTGTGAGTATAGTTAGTATGTTTTGTTTTTTAAAAATTTATTTTACTTGCCAAAAATTCCAACAATACATTCATGTTATATATTATCCAAAAACAGGCTTTGTCTTGGAGATCTGGCATGTTAAATCACTTACTTGTCTGAAATAATGCCTAAAGTTAAATTTATTTTTATTTCCAATGATGCCAGAAAATCTCAGCACAGGCCAAGGTATCTAATAAATACAGTTTATCCAGAATCAAAGTCTACAGTGACTTGGGGGAAACACCTGTGCATTGAAACAAAAAAAAACCTGGATTTATACACCATGCTAAAGAAAACTTCAAGCTAATGACAGTTTCTCTGCATATTCTGAATTTAAAATTTTTGCAGTTTCTAACAATAAGCTTGGAGAGTAGTGCCCCAGATCTGCACTCATAATTATGGCAGCATTCTAGAAAGCTGTGGTCAATCTTTATGTGAGAAAGATGCACCTGTCAATGCTGAGGAATGCAAAAAGGTTAACCAGTTCTTACAAGAACAGAGTAGTATATCACAGAACCTGACAATCATAGATTATGATGAATTGGAAGGGATCCAATAAAATCATTGAATCCAACTCCTGTCCCCTGTGCAGGACACCCCGAGAAACACACTCGAGAGCATCTGAACTCAGACAGGCTTGGTGCTGTGACCGCTTCTCTGGAAATCCTTTGGCAAGTTCCAGTGCCCAATCATCCTTTGGGACAAAAGTCTTTTTTCTTACATCTAAACTAAACCGCCCCTGACTCAGCTCGATGCCATTTCTTCAATTTCTGTCACTGGTCACAAGAGTGAAGATATCTATCTCTCCTCTTCCCCTCCTGAGGAAGTTGTGACTGCACTGAGGGCTCCCCTCAGCCTCCTCCAGGCTGAACAGACCCAGTGCCCTCAGCCCCTCCTCACACAGCCTCCCCTCAAGGCCCTTCTCCATCCTCACTGCCCTCCTTTGGATGCTCTCGAATATTTTCATGTCTTTTTTGTATGGTGGCACCCAGAGCTGCCCCCAGCACTGGAGGTGAGGCTGCCCCAGCCCAGAGCAGAGTGGACAATGCCCTCCCTTGCCCAGCTGGCCGTGCTGTCCCTGATGCCCCCAGGACACGCTCGGCCCTCCTGGCTGCCCGGGCCCTGCTGGCTCAGATTCACCTTTCCATTGACACAGATGCATAATTCAGAAAATGTGTTCACACTTGACATGTTAAGTTAGTGATAAAACTTCCCTCTTACATAAGATGTAAGCTGCATCATAAAATACTCAGGGGATATGTTTATTGTAAAAAAGCAAAATCATATGTGTTCTACTTCATTACTGTAGCAATAGTACAGTCTTTTCAGAGAGATGGAGACATTTTTTGCCTCCATTGTAGTGATAAGCATATCTATACTGTGTTTTCATCAACTGGGTTCAAAATAATTTGACAGTCCTGTTTCATCAGCAGGAAAAATACAATAATCACTGTGAATTGTAGACCAACACTTCATTAACTGTAAATAATGAAATTGTTTGAAAGTATTTACAGAGCTCAGCACAGTGGCTCTCTTAGTTTTAGAGATAATTCAGACCTCTTGCTCCATAGACTTTTGTTTAGAATTCTAGACTGAGGCAAAGCATATATTCTATACAAAAACCAGCATCTGATAAGGCTCCATTCACAGATAATACCTGGAAAATCTCCCTGCCATAGCTTTTAAGATGTGACAGAGTTCCTGTTGCTGTGGCCTCATGTCAGGGTAACTTTTTAAGGGAGCCCTGGCTGGCAAAATGCAGCTGCTGTGGCTCAGGCAGGTGTCTGCCCCTGACAGCTGGAACAGAGGCAGTGGGGATTTGCACAGACGGCAGAGCAGCCAGCAAAGGCACAGCAAGGGTTAAACCACTGCATCTATTTCGATGAGAACCAGCCCCTCCATATTCCCTTTCAGAAAACTCCCCACCATTCCTACCTAAAATACAAAGAAACAACAAGTGCCTGAATTTTAAATTTATATCCTGTTCTAGGGAGGAGGAAAAAAACCCAACAGCACAGCATCTCAGAATTAATATAGACATTTAAACAAACAGAACAAAATTAAAATGGATAGAAAGTAAGTCCTAAGCTATTATATGTTCAGCCACCCAAATATGTACAGATGCTTTTTCAGTTTTTTAAAAAATATTAAGAAAATAATTTAAATTTTTTAAAAAAATATTACTTTAAGCTGGAATTAAAAGTTAAATTGTTAAATTGTTTTATTAAAAACCACATAATTCTATCTTTTTTCTAAGAATACACAATCTTAAAAAATATACTGTATTTTTTTTTTATTTAGATATGCTAGAAATTTACCAGGAAAAAAGAAATATTGGAGAAATACAGAAATGATGCTTGCTAGGATAAAGGTATTACAGTACAGGATTATCTAGATATTTGTGTTTTTTTCACAGATGCCAAACAAGATGGCAGGAGAAGCCTGCATCTGGGATTTAATACCTGCAAACAAAAACTTCTAAGAGCTATCAAAGTGTTTATCTGAAGGAAAATATTTGCTAACATTTTTAAGACTTCTGTAATTTTAGACAGACCCTTCTGGAACACTGACACTAAAGTCTTAGGATAACCTGCATTAAACAAGCCCCACCCCATAGGCCCACGGATTTTACACAAAGTACCTAAAATAATTCTATAGCTCCTCCTCTGGAGTAGGAACCTGCTCACGGCAGATCCCCACCCAGGCATTACCTGTGGCCAACACATTCCAGCTGAATCCCTCAAGGCAATGCCTCTCTCTGCTGAGTGCAGGCAAAGGAAATGCCTTACACCTGCCCCAGGAAGGAATGCAACACTGGGTAAGAAATCTGGTGGATCTGGAATTCCACCTAAATATATTTCTTTTCAGGATATAGCAACAAATCAGTTTGTAGTTTTTCTTCCCCAAATATTGTGCTTAGTCAAAAAGGCTCCAAAAACTTTGATGTGCTAGAAGCAGTAAGTGATGGTTTTATTGTTCAGTGTTATTGGACTACTTATGATGAATAAAGAATGCATTAAAGTTGCTAAGTAGGGTGTCTCATATATACCACAATCAGAGGAATTATTTTCTCAGTCTGAAAAGACAGATTTTCATAGTTAAAATCCTTTCCAAATAGTAGTGGAATTACAGAAGGGTGCAAAAACTTATTTAGGCTGTGCAATGTGTAATATATTTGCATGTTTGCCTTGTATTTAATATTTTGAAATTTGTCAAAACATTAACATAAGCTTTTTCATTACCTTTCTCTATCTCATGTCATAAGCATTTTTAGATTTTATTGTTACTTTTTAATTCCATTTTCATAGAACATTTCAAAATATTAAAATTATTGAGAGGAGAAGAATAACCGTCTCTATTACACTTTAGTATTTTGGGAAGCTCTGCTCATGTGCCACAGCTAATAGCGTTGAGTACAGCAGCTAATTGTGTGAAATGTTCCATTTCTTGGAATAGGGACATTACATTTATTGTCATCTGCTCTATTGGTTCTTGAAGTGAAGCTATTCTCTTTTAAAAGGAGCAGTATCTAGATAATAATTTAATTCCTCTTGTATGAGAGTACTCTGGATTTTTAAATTTATTTGCATTCCTCAAAAGCTTTAAATGTGAACTTTTACTGATTAAAGTAAAAATTATTTTGTTTCATAGAAGTAACTAATTTCAATCAAATATATATAGGTTGACTTGGTTTGTAATACAGGATTCAGCATTTCAAGAGCAACACAAAGGAAATACTTCCTTATGTGAAATCATAATTTATTATTTTTATGGTATTAGGAGGTGATAAAAGTGTTTGGAAGATGGAAAATTAAGGGATGGTTTGAGGGAGGGGCATTTTGGTTTGGGTTGGGTTTGGGTTTTTTCCCCATCAGATACAGAAAAATATATAAAATTGTGGAATCAGAGATGGATAGAGAAAAATGAAATTTCACATTTACATCTTAAATGTATAGTTCACATTGGAAAATTAAATTGTAATTTAGTTGATTAAATATCCGTACTCAAACTTATGGGTGAAGAGGAAGGATAGAGAGAGAACAAGGAAACTCGAATTTCAGATGTTTCTTCTAAAGAATATTTTTCATGTCAAAAAAGGAATTGCTCAAATATTTATGATTGCTGACAATTAAGCTTTAATTGCAAATAACAACTTGAATTAGATACACCATCAATACATCATGAATCCAAGCTGCACAATCTGTTTTATGACCTGATTTGGCAGATCCTGTCAAGGACAGCGTTTCCCACCATGAGTCAATGGGACTGATAATGGGGGCTTGTAAATACTTATTTTCTTGTCCTGACAATACTTGCTTTAAAGTCAGAGATTTTGAAGTTGCAATAGCTAACTGGCCCTGGAATAGATCTTCCTGCTATAGTTTCATTAAAATTTGCTTAACTTTAATATGGCATCCAGCCAGCTGGCATCTAATTCCTGGGGTCCTCTGTTAGACATGCTTGGAGTAGTGGGAGTGTAGAGACTGCTTCTGATACAAATAGTCTGCAAGTTGCAGAAAAACACTTCTGTCTGGAGAAATACAACTGCTTGCTGTCATAATAAGCCGAGAGGAATTGGCTGGGGATGAATCATTTCAGCGTGGCTGATTGCCACAGTGTCTGTACTAACCACATATTCCTGGTAATCTGCATATAATTCATATGGCTGCGAGTTTATATTAGGTATTTTTTTAATGTACAGATTGATACCTTCTGTGAAGTTCAGCGTTTCTCAATGAAGAATACCAAGTCTTTCATTCTAGTGAAAAGGAAAGTCTAACAATAGAAGGGAGAACTTCCTCTCCAACAAAGTAATACCTATGGAATTGAAAACCTCTTGTTCCCATTAAGAGAGGATTGGATCACTCTGGAGTGAAAGCACCTTATGGTCAGCAAGAGCTGATCATAAGAGAAAATATATTTCCTGGAGGAGGACTATCACTGTGTGAATTCTCAGTCCTTGACTACAATCTCCTCACAAAGAAAGTTAATAGAGGTGAAAGATTAACTCTAGTTTACAGTCTTCACTGTTATCTAAAGATATTTTTCTCATTTATGAATTTTACATTTAATTGCGGCTGAATTGACTGTTCTGGGTATATAAATAAAGGCTTACATTTATCCTTATCCATGTTAAGTACAATTTTAAAACATTGCCTAATGGAAAATTATTAAATGTTTAAACTAAAGACGCATAACCATTTATCAAGTACTTATATCAGCAGTGATAATGTCTAGGACAATAAGAATAGTTAAATAGTTATTTGTACTGCTAGTGATAGTGTGGTGCTGAAAGCTACCATTTTCTGTTCATGCAGATACTATAAAATCTGATGAACTGGTCATTTTATTAAAACAAGTGTAAGCCAAGCAGTGCTTAGGAGGCAAGGACTCAGCTGGGCTGTGAGGTCAGAAATTCACCAGGTGTGTGCCAAGAGGCCACACAAATGAAATGCTCACTACCTTATCTGGGATCAACAATGTCCTTTAAGAAAAAAGTGGCTTTTAAAAGTCTTAATTACTATTATTACTAGAAAACAAGTGGGAGGCACAACTGAAAAGAATTTTTATTTCTATTTAAAATGTGCTTTAAATTCCTCTGAGTGTTTAGCCTACTGAGGAGCTCCCCATTATTTGATGATGAAATATCTCATTATTACTCCTCTATCTTGTATTAAATTCCTTACATCTGCTTACAGATGTGATCTGTAAGACAAAGAGAATGGTATTGCCTGAAAATCCTCCTCCCCTCTTCAAAACAGAGCTGACTTCGGAAAAATTGATGAGTATCTTTGAATAGAAAGGAAAACTGTGGACAAGGGATTTTCAGAAATGCAAATATTCTAAAAATGAAAGTGTTGGAAAGATTGTAGAGAGATTGTGCCTATGCCATTAAAGACAAAATTTTATTATAAGGTTATTCCCTGAGGAGGATATTCCCCCTGTTCCGTTGTATACAGAATGAACACCAAGAATGGGTTGCACATCTGAATGTCTGTATGAGTGGATCAGAATGTTGCCTCCCTGCCATTGATTTCTTAGGATAGCAAGAGCTAAAGGAATATTGCCAGACAGAAAACAGAATATTAAAAATAGTATTACTTTATGTCTTAACTGTTATAATGATTAAAAAAAAAGAAAAAGCTAACACCACTGTTGATGTGCTATATCTGTGGGGCAGTAACCATGACAACTCAGCTAGCTTTTCTTTTAATTTCTAAAGCAAATATAAGCATTTGTAGAAATATTCATAAAATGTGTTCATACAATGTTGAGAACATTCAATGTTTTTAAAATAAACCTTTGTTGGTGTCCCTTATTTCCTCCTACTTTATGCATTCACATTCTTCACAGTTGTCGGGACTTTTTAAATTTTATTAATGTCATTTTGATATTTTGCCAGAACTAAGCTGAGTTGTTTTGATTTTTCTTTCAGTATTTTTTATTACATTTTCTTTGTGCATTTTTTTCTACTACATTATTTTTAAATTCCTCATGTCCCTCTATTTTTCTGAAATGTTAATAGTTTTCAATTAAAACCAGCTCTATGAGTTTATTGATTTATTTTATTTGGTTGTCCAGCCGGCTCTGTGGAGCATTTCAGAACAGAAGCCTCCTGATGAGTCAGGATCCAAAATAATTTAGCCTGAAGTTCTTGGCAGTGTCTCTGTTTCTTCACAGCACTGCTGTACAATATATGGTTAGAAAGTTAACATTCCTTATAGGTATAATTTTGAATATCTGCCCAATTTATGAAAATGAAATAGAAAAGTTTGTGCCTTCAGATTCTAGAGATTCTCCATTATCTTTGGACTTCTTTTAACACAATGCCATGTTAAAGGTAAAATTCTGTTCAATTTATAAATATAATCACTTCCAGCATGCATTTGCTTGCAGGAATGAAACAAACATACTTTGAATACAGAGCTTGAATTTTCTGAAATATGGGCTGAACTGTCTGGCCACCAACTCTTTATATTAACACAGGCATTGAAGACAAACTGAGTTACTGTATTTCTGATGAGAAATACTTCCTGAAAACCTGTGTCTGTACTTGGTTACCCTGCAGTAACTGAGGGAGTAAGTGAGCTGGGCTTAAGCAGGGTGACTGACATACCCTGGTTTCAAACAAAATCTTGGTGGCACTGCTCTAATTCATTGGCTTTATTTATAACTTCTCTTTTGTAAGGTTTGAACCAAACTTTCAACTGTTTCTCTTTTAATTCCTTTTTGGTCTTTGTTTCTCCTTGGGGTGGTATGGCCTCAGCATCTTATCTGCATCTCAGAATAGTAATTCTGCATTTCAAAAAGGATAAGAGCTACACAAGAATCATCTCCTTTAACTGACATGAAATATATCTGGAAGATATTCTAATATGTTTAAAACTTGATAATTCTGTTTTCCAATTGATATTTTTTAGTTGCTGTATATTTGAACATCATCAGAAACTTAAGAGCCTTCCTTTTTTTATGGAGTTTGGAGTAAGAGAAGTGTTTTCTCTCTATATCTGATCAGGAGAGCAAAAGTTAAATAGTATCATTATGCTACAAATTCACATTATAGACATTCAAACAACCCATGATAGTTGTGCAGGTTAAAGAGAACATTGCAAGTTACCTGCAAAAGACAATAATGACATAGCAATAATATTTGTCTTTATTAAAGTATTCAAATGGTTCCTCTGATGTTAAGGTTGGAATTAATCTCCCTTGCAAAAGGAAGAAAAAACTCTACTGCAGATGGTTTAAATATAGGTAGCAACAATAAATATAGGGGTATTTGTCTTTCTCCAATACATCATTTTAGTTGAGAAGGAAGAATAAACAATCAGATGAGACAGTTTTAGTTTTAAAACAGCTAGAGAGAATTCCTAAAAATCTTATTCTCACTTTCCTCTGTCTCATATCCTGCCTCCTGTAACAAGTTCCTTGCGATGGTGTGATATGAGTCAGCAGAACACACTCAACAACTTTGAATGTTTCCTGCCAATATCATTACTTGATAAGAGAGAGTTTTTTCCTAAGCAAATATTACAAGCCTGTTTTCATTTTTATGGAAATCTTCATGGCACAAAAAGCATTTCAGGGAGATATACTGAAAAGTGTCATTTAATGTAGGCAGTAGAAAATATTTTGATTATAGGAGAGAAAATCCAGCTATTCATGTTTTACATAGTGTTTCTATACTCTGTTGTTGGTGCAAAGCAGACAGCTTTGCAATCGTTAAAGTTTTTGGGACGATCTTATGTGTAGGCTTGTGAAGAATGAAAACTATAATTTTCATGTGTTTTACATGGAACAAAAGACAAACCCTAATGCAGTTTACTCAGCACAGCTACTTGATTGCATCTGAGGATATATGACAAATATATTTATTTATTTACATTGTATTGTTATCATAGCCCATACAGCTTTAGATCACCCCAGATAATAGCCATGTTTTGTTTTTCCTATCACTGGTGGGCACTACTTTTAATCTTGCATGTAAATGTCATGGAAACCTATTTACTCTTTNAAACCTATTTACTCTTTAGTCCTAGCTCCAACTGACTCTTTAGAAATACTGTCCTGTTATTTAAAAGTTATTTTAAAAAAAAAGACAACTAATGAAATGGATTTTTGATTTGGATAGTCAGCTTGTAGCAGGTAAGTTTTTTTCTGCAGCAGTTTTCCACAGCACTAGCATGGGAAGGAATAAATGCACAATTGCTAATTTGTCTCAAAAGCAGTCAGGTTGCCATGCATATCTTGTAGCTCCTGAATCCACTCTATTGGGAAAAATAGCAAAAAATTAAGAGAAAAAAAATATTTTTCTTTTCAGGAGAAATTTAAAATTAATTGGAAGGTTGCTCAGGTGGAGATTCACTAAAAGGTCGCACTAGATTGAAGAGATGGAGGAAAAAAAGCTGTACTAGCAAAAGGTACTAGAAAATGGAATATAGTTTCTGCAAAGCTGCAGAGAATGGAAATAAAAACAATAAACTGTATTTGGAGTGCTGAATCTAAATTTGATCCTATGTCTGCAGACATTGGAAAGAACATTGTTTCACCAAAGAACAAACCTTCTGCAGGATTGCATGTTCTGCAGTTATAAAAAACATTGCGTCCTAATATGGGCTCATCTTTGTAAGGGAATTTGTGCTATCGTCTCTGCTAGAAGAACAGCAGTCAAACTGCTTACTGGCCTCTAAGGATAACTGGAAATTAAATATGGCTTTTTCACAAGTGATAATATTTCCTCTACGTCATGAACAACTGGGGAAGTTAAAGGTGAAAGTTAAGAAATAAATTTCTCTGAATATTAAGGAGTATCTGAGTGACTGAGGTTGTGAGTTTCATTAATATTTTCTTGAATTTCTATACTTATATATATATTGTGCACGTCACCATTTTGGGTTATTTGTACTTTGTGGTTTTTTCGTTAAAAAAAAATTCCTGTTGTCAAAAATCCTGGACTTAATTCAGCTTTAAGTTTGTCACTGTTTAAGTAACATGATGGTATTATTCAGTTTATATAGGTAGGAATAGAACATTCTGCAGCATACAGATAATTCCTTAGCTATAAATAAGAAATGTGAAAAGTTTGAATGGAAAAGCAAGTCTTTATTAAAAGAGGGGATAAAGTCACCACTATTAACCATCAGCTATAAGTTGAGTTCATTACTAAAATTATTTCAGCATAGAAATAATTTGTACAGAATACACTGTTAATTTTATGGGATTTTTTACTCTCGTTGGAAAACTTTTGCACAGTGATGCTTACATATCTGTGCAATTTTTTCTATGGCAAATTGCTATACACACTAGAGATTCTTTATTCCTACCTTGAAATTCTTAGCTTCTACTATTAGAATATATTGTCTCCAACAGACTCGAATAATTCTACCAACAATCAAATTTGATTAATATATTTTTCATACTATCAATATTTCAGCAAAAACCCAATATATCTATCCCTTTACTGTTTNTGTTTTTAACAATAATTATTATTACTAACAATAGTTAATATATATAGTATTAATATTTCAGTAATCACTTCTAATTTCTTCAATTTCTTATATTAAACAGATCAAAGCTACAACAAGCAGTTGCTATGAGCAGTTCTGTACAAATGGGAAGGATGTTAATTTGGCTTAACAAAGCACAGAGCTCACAGGAAAGACTCAAGTGGAATAAATGATTCTGTATGACCTAACACAAATACAAGAGATTAAAACATTTCTACACAAATACCATCAAGCTGTGTAAGATATTATCTGAACCTTGCAGCTTGTCATGGACTGTCAAGAAATTCAAGGTATAATGACTGCTGGCCTTCATAATGTGGTGTTTCACATCTCTTTTTCGTGTTAACATATAAAAGAAAATCAGATATGAAATATCCAGAAAAAAATATGGAAGGGCCTGTCAATAATGCATCAGTGAAACCAGAATTTCTCTATTTCAACTCATACAGAAAGCAAAGTATGAGAACATATTACAGCATGTATAACCAAGGAGCTAACTNATAAGATTATTCTTCTTTAAGTTAAATTTGTTTCTAAAGCATTTGACACTAACAAATTCTCAAAGTGTTCTCAGGTGATATTTATTTCCAGACAATATATTCAGTTCTGTGGAAACACTTCCTTGTTAACTGCCTTTATAATTGCTGACATTTTGTGAATAGTGCAATGAGAAAAGACTCATAGGTGATTGATAGCCATACTCATGTAGCTCTCTAAGCAAACTGGTGAAAATTTCCTAAATCATGCAGTTCAAATTTCAAATAGATTTGTTTNTGTTTTTAACAATAATTATTATTACTAACAATAGTTAATATATATAGTATTAATATTTCAGTAATCACTTCTAATTTCTTCAATTTCTTATATTAAACAGATCAAAGCTACAACAAGCAGTTGCTATGAGCAGTTCTGTACAAATGGGAAGGATGTTAATTTGGCTTAACAAAGCACAGAGCTCACAGGAAAGACTCAAGTGGAATAAATGATTCTGTATGACCTAACACAAATACAAGAGATTAAAACATTTCTACAAAAATACCATCAAGCTGTGTAAGATATTATCTGAACCTTGCAGCTTGTCATGGACTGTCAAGAAATTCAAGGTATAATGACTGCTGGCCTTCATAATGTGGTGTTTCACATCTCTTTTTCGTGTTAACATATAAAAGAAAATCAGATATGAAATATCCAGAAAAAAATATGGAAGGGCCTGTCAATAATGCATCAGTGAAACCAGAATTTCTCTATTTCAACTCATACAGAAAGCAAAGTATGAGAACATATTACAGCATGTATAACCAAGGAGCTAACTGTGGAGTAGATACATGACTCTGTATTTGAAGCAACAGAAATGCAAAGGCACTAAATGTGTGTGTGTGAAAAATTTAAAAACTGAGTTACAGGATGGGATTGTCTCACTAAACTGCGGGACGGTGAAAATAGAGATATCCATGGGTATTTACAGGACCCTTAGAGAAGGAGCACTGAAAAAGCCTGGGTAGAAACACTATCATATTCTGTTGGAAAAGAGAAAACAAGGCAATGAGTGTCAGGAGTCAGGAAAATCAAAACTCAGCATCCACTTCTCTTATACACAATATGGTTTGGTCATAGGTGCTTTGCAGAAACTGGCTTTATAGATGAGGAAAAAAGGGGTGCCATCTGCTTCCCAAAGTGTAAGCTTATCTGAATAGTTAATAATTTGATGGGTCAACAGCTATTTTTAGCAAAGGAATATAAATTTTAAGCATTTTGAGAAACTGAGATTTGTTAAGGCGTGTCTGTGTTTCAAATCATGTTTCTACAAAGCATTTCCTGTTTCTGCAGAGTGTTTGTATTTAGATTAAAGCTACTGGCCTCTTTAATTCGTCAGTAGTTAGGGTATCAGGACATCTTATATTATTTATCCTATCACTTCTAACAGACTTCCTCAACAGATGGAGACACAATCCCACCCAAATAGCATTTTTACTGGGCAGAACTAACAGGCTTTTCAGGAGATTGATATTTTAGGTGTATTGCAAGAGGCATTTTAAAGTTACTTAGGAAATCCTTTTCTCTGTGAGTCTTCTGCATAGAATTAGTTTTACTCCAGAGAAATAGGACAGGATACCACACATAAAGGAATCTGCTGAGACTGAAGAATTTGCAGACAAAGGTGAAAGATGTTTTTCTTCAGTATAAGTACTCCTCTATAGCTCTCAAGAGAGGATTTTGATGTGAATAGGGAAATCTAAGATCTTATTAGGAAAAAATTACTCCTCAGAGCAGTATTTTTGTCCAGAGATTTAAGTTCCTAGTTATGAAAAAGTCATCTTCTGGTAATATTAGGGTTTTTCTTTTTCCCCAGCAAATGATTGTAGGAGTTAACGCTTTTAACCTTGGTTTTGGTAGCAATATTACAAAATAGGTCTGTAAAAGAAAATAAACTAGGACAACTCATGAGCTGATTCAATTTCTGTTAAATTTAAAGACAATATAATAATAATATTAATAATAGTAAATATAAATATTAATTAAAACAAAATATTATTAATAAAATAATATCATATAAATATAAATATAAATATAAATATAAATATAAATAATNAAAGTTCAAAGAATTCACTGGATCTCTTCAGCTCAGAGTGAGTGCCCGAAGTCAAATTTTCTTAAATTTTTATCAACCAATCACAAAATTTATATTTTCTTCTTATGGTATATATCTGTACAATTCTACAGTGAGCTCCATGAAACATTTTGCTGCACCAGTTGAGTTTAATTAAAGAGACAGTGATTTATGTCATGGTAAGGGTCAACTAATGAAGGTTTTGCCACCTCTTGCAGTGGCTTCACTGCAAAGATTACTAGGAAGGAGTAACTGTTATGCTTCAGCACCTAAGAGATCTTGCTTTGAGGCTCATCTGGCCAAGGTCAGAGAAAAATGCTCCAATAAATCTGATTTCATATTTCTATCAGAGTGAAACATAGCACATTTAAACATGTCTTATTTTTTCATCAAAAAATTAAAATCCATGTGGACTTGAATCTTTAAAATACAAAGCTGAAGTAATTAAGTAATTTGTTATATATGAAGTAATTTATATGTTCACATGTGAGTAGAAAGGAAAAATTAATGTCTGCCTTTGATATGCAGAAGCTCATATCTGTCTAAGAGCATCTCCTAATGCAATATCTCCTTTTAAAAAAATTAATTGCAAATAATTTACAATTATTTTCTGGAAATAGAAAAGAACACTTCACAAGTAGTGAGGAAGATTTAATAAGGGACTCTGTACTTTGCTGTTACTGCTTCCTCCACAAGCTCAGCAATCAGAGTTTAAATAGAGCACAGTGACACTGTTACTGTGTCCCCACACTGAGGATCTGATAGTCAGCAGAAGTGATTGCAAACACACTTGATGTGCTTATTTCTTCAGCTGTGCTAGCAAGACCCAGATTTTTATATATTCCAGCAAATGTTCCTAAAAAAATGCCTAGAAGCACTCCAGATAGTTAGATACCCATAAAAAACATCTGCCAAATAACATTTCCAAACCTAAACTCTTATAAAGTGTTTGAAATCTAATGTGACTGGGGACTTTTTAAAATATCACAATGTGTGTGATAGGGATTCCCCACCTAAATGTTTTTGAAAATCTATATTTAAATCAATTTCAGTCAATCAATCTGAAAATTCCTAATTTAACAGTGACTCGAGCTTGGGTAGATGCAACCATTAATCTTCAGAATATTTTCCACTACTGTTCAGGGGGTGGATGCCAGGATTATGAATTATGCAGAGCTGTGAGAGAAGCATAGACCAGTGACATTCCAGGACTCCATGCAAAAGATTTCTGAAGGCAGAAACAAGGACCTGAGACAATCAAAGAAAAAGATAAATGTAAATTCCAGAGTAAGGAAGGAACCTCAGAGGATAAATCTAGAACAAGAACAGTCATCAGTGTTCTCTTTCATGACATTATTAGACTGTGAAAGTAAGATATAATAGGGTAATATTTTTCACTCTCAATTCAGATTTATTATGTATTTACATCAAAGCCTAATTTTCACCCCTAAAACATTCACATTTTCACAAATTCATATGATAGGGGAGTGGAAATGGTAGCTGAGGAAAACCTCTGGCAATAAGCTCTTTAGTAAACATGAGCTGTCCAGAAATCCTGCAAATTGTATGCAGTGCAGTAGGTCTGGACAGCCAGCTGGCATCACCAGTGCACCTTATATATGGAATTGCATTTCCCACAAAAATCTCCTTGGTGATTTATGCATTCACCTTTGAAATGCACTAAATGGTTTGGGAAATGAACCATGTGACCAGCAGGAACAGAAATCCCTTTAAAAGACTTGAAAACACAAAAATAGGAGGCCCAGAAGGTGAAGAAGAAGGCAGATTTCCATGCTTCACTGACTCACACCTGAATGTGAGAGGAATCCAACAGATGAGCAGTTTTAAAAAAAAATATACAACTAGGACTTCCAAATATCTGGTAAGTCTGTAGTGACTAAGGACAAATATCATATTGTTAAACTAAAGGAATAAAATATCCCAAAAAATAAATGTTAAAATACCCAATTTTCTCTTAACTTCTTCCATTCCTCTATAACTATTCGTTTGTATTTTGTTAATCAAGATACTCAACTCTATTATGTTTACCCAGTGTTCGATATCTATTATTTTAAAAATATAAATAAAATACATGAGCTATTTGTCAGCATTATCTTTGTAGCAGATTTTTGTTCTTTCAGGCTTCTCTGAAAATTCACTGAAATTATGAACAATAGTCACTAACTTGTAGGCTTCATAATATGTTTCCTATTTTTGCTTGTCTTTCTCTCCATCCATAGAGTATACAATTCGCATTTTCATCTCACTTTTTTAGGTCACCTTTTGTGGTTTTTCTTTTAGACTCCTCTGATCCACAGTTTTTCTATCTGCCCTCATGCCTCCTGTCGTCTCTTTATCTTAACATATTTTCTGTGCTTTTATTAGAACTAAGCTATAGGTTTTTGTTGGCTTTTTTCATAGTCAAGAGTAAATACTTCCCAAGTACTGCAATATTTAAACAATTCCTGAAGAGGCAGCTTTGATGCAGTAAAGGACTGCAAATTGAAAGAACAATAGAAGGCCATTGTGATAAGTTGAAATGCAAATTCCAATTTCCTCAGTTTTTATTTTTCTTCAATGTTGTTCCATATGAACTAAAAGAATTTCAAGTATAAATTCAAGTGACTTCAGTCAGGGAGAAAAAAAAAAGTTTTGTCTTTTAAATATTTACCATGATCATAATTTTAAATCCATAAATATATTTGAAATTATGATACAGTTAAAAATAGTTAAAAGGCATATTTTAAATGAAAATATCATGAAAATTCAGTGTAACAGCTTAACAATTAAATATTTTTCCTAAAATGTTAGTAGTTTACTTTTGCCAAGAAACATAGTTTGCTTTCAGTTCAGTAAATATTACATTCTACAATGTGTACTCTCTCTTTTTCAGATTAAAAACTACCCCTATAGTGCTAGCTCTGGTTGCATGACTTGCTCTCAAAGTAAATGATGTTTGTTTAGTTCATACTTGACACCTTATCAAAGACTGATTTTACTTGGAAATTAAATCTACACACAATGAGAAGGCAGAATGTCTCCCCCTGTTCTTTCCCACTTTGTTGGATAAAAGCTCAAGAAGAAAAATAACAGGGAAGTATTAGCAAACATAATAAAAATAAAACACAAAAATAAAACCCCTTAGCCTGAAATACACTTTTCTACTTGTTTGGGCTTGGAAATATTTATGCAAACACTTTAGCCATTTAGCTAGTGAACCTGGCAGAAAGAAATTCTTAAGGAGGGAGAAAATGCAGGCTCTGGAAAGAATCACGATCAACAGCACCCAATCCCAGTGATCTTGGAAAAGAGAAAGTAAATGCAACTCCTCCGCCGGTTTATTTGAAGAGCTTTTTAGTAAAATGAGGTTCATACTGTGATGGCAGATGTTCCAGCATTCCCTGTAGCAGATTGGGAAAGCTGTAACGAGGTTTGCCTAAAAGAAGGCAGAGTCACTGAGCAGCCCGGAGACAGGAGTGCACCCCAAATCCCTTGGCCTGCTCAGCCTGGATTTCATTACAAGAGCACTGTATCTACTTTTCAGATATGGAACCTGTGACGACAGAAGCAGTCTTAAAGGCAACCACTCAATAACTCTTATTCCCATTACCTGCACAACTTGGACAAAAGAGGGAATGACACCTTGAAACAAAAACTATTTAGAACAACGTGCAATGGAAGAGCGGAGTGCAGACCCACTGCAACATGCAGAGGTGACACAAGTGCTCGTGCACTTAACATTTTTTGCTGCTTTGAAAATTATTTGAGTTGTGGGGTGAAATCTGAAATGTTAGACTATGGATTGTTTACTTTTCTTAATGAATATGGAATCAGATTAAAGCAATTTTTATGTTACCTATAACAAGTTCATTTGTGGAAATTATCCTAACAGTAAGTTCTCCTGTGCTGTATAATTCCAGCATTGCTCGTGGCAGAATAACTCTTTCCATCACTGCCACAGTTCTTCCTCTAGGCACTCACTTCCTCCATTAGTTCCACAGTGATATAGATATTTCTTTCCTTTCTAAAGCTTTTCAATATAATTGATTCAATTTTGTAATAGAATTATGCTTATTCCCTTAACTTTTCTTTTTGATTCCAATCTATTTTTATTCCAAACAAACATTTCTATTAAAATTTTGTCACTGTATTAATGCAAGCGATTTCAGTAGTTCTTCCATTTTTGTGACCTTGAGATAAGGGACACAAAAGAACCAGTGGTAGCCAGAGGTCACAGGAGTGGACACAGACACCATGTTCTAGAAAGGTGTAGCCCTCAGCAATGGATGAAAGCCAATAGAAGCCATCTGGCTTCAGGGTCAGGACTTCTCCTGTCCTATTTTTTTTTAACAGTACAGATTTAACAATTCACAGCTCTAATTGCTATGCTAGATCAGTACCTGCACACCGAGGTGTAGTTAGTATTAATATCTTTAATCATACCTTCACTGAATCACAAAATTTTTAGGTTTGGAAAAGAGACCATCCAGTCCAGTTCTCCAAACAAGGCAGGGTCACCAAAGGTAAGTGACACAGGAATGTGTTCAGGGTTTGGAATGTCTCTAGAGAGACCCCATGCCCTCCCTGGGCAGCTGTTCCAGTGCTCTCAATGTAAACAAGTTCTTCCTCGTGTTGGGGTGGAACTTCCTGAGTTTTAATTTGTGGCCTTGGTTCCTCATCCTGGGAACCACTGAAAAGAATCTGACACCACTCTCTTGGCACCCACCTTTGAGATATTTATATGCATTAATGAGATCCCCTCTCAGCCTTCTTTAGAATAAAAAGACCCAGCTCCCTCAGCATCTCATAAGAGGAGATTTTGGGGATTTTTAAATTATTTTTTGTACTGAAGTTATAAAGGCTTTGAATCATCTGAAAAAAGCATGTGTCTGGTGCTTTTATGTGTTCTCATTTACTTTGTTTGAAAAGTGGAAGTTATAAAACCTACTAGAAAAAAATTATATATTTAATGGGATACTAAAATCTTTTTTCTTTTGTCAATTTCATTTGTTCACTTACGAAATTTTCAAAAAAACAATAAAGGAGATGAAGGACAAATCAGAAGGTTTTTTCAATGTATTTGTAAAGGTTGGAGTTCAGACACTCAACCCACTGATCAAAGTTTCAGACATGAAAGTGTCCTTTAGCTTCAATAAACACTATTGCATTATGGGTACCCAATTTTTATTAAAACATTTTTGAGAGAGATTATTCAGTCTCTGATTTCCCAAACTCATCCACAATTTACCTCACTCTCCAATTTTCTATAATAAACTATTCCCTGAAAAGAAAGTTTGTCAACTTTTATCACAGTGGTTTACATTAGTCGCACCAGGTTACACATTGGAAAATTGGTGTAAGTAGCATAATTTGTATGTTGAGAGGATGAAAAAAAGCAATTTCCTGCATGTGCAGCTCAAATAATCTCATTGATTGCTATTAAGTAAATATCATGTTGCAAAAACTGTCAATGAGCCGACTTCCAGCTAAATATCTGTCAACTGGAGATATAAATTTAGGTGTGTTTCTATGGCTTTTGTCTTACAACTTATTCCCCAGCTGAAACAAGTGCAAAATAGACATCTTTGCTGGGAACATGGAAATAGAGTCCAAGAGTTTGGCCCATTTGATAGCATCTTAGGAATGTGTATATTATATTTAAAATGTTGAATTGCTCTCAACTCTAAACATCAGAAATAAACCTTTACTGAGATGCCTGTGCTCTCTTCAGAGCCAAAGGGACAAGACAGTGGTTGTGTGCAGCCAAAAATGTCACAAAACTGACAGTGAACCCCAACACTCCTGGCCCTCAGTGTCTGAGCCATGGCAGGAGAATGCAGAGAAAAGTCTCTCTAAAATGGGAGAGCAGCTATGCCTGCAGTGAGCTGCTCCCTCACAACCTGGGCTTTCTTCAGAGGACTGGTAGATGTGACTAAGCAGGGACTCTGGCAGTGACCAAAGCTGCAAGTAATGTCTAGGTTCTGGTAGACACAAGAATTAAACCAAAGATTTTTGGAGATGTAGCAGCATACGTGTGCCACACAGACAGATTTCTGTCCCTTCAGCAGCACTAGAAGTACTTCAGGAGGCTATGTCACACTATGTGTGTGTTTAAGGTGATTAATGTACTGCAGAGTCAGCCTCACACTAATGCTCTGTCACCATTTCTACAGAATGTGGAAAAGGAAAAAAAAAAGGATAGAATGTTCTCTTGGCAATTTCTGTAAAGTGCATAAATTAAATTTAAATATTTCTTGTGTTTAACTCTAAACATATAAGGTAAATTGCATAGGTTAGGATAAAAATGCAATTTCTTGTCACTAAGGATGAAGCATATAAAATGTCAATAGAAGGATAATTCATATTATTGCAGTAGAGAATTCTATTCACTTCAGTGCTCTTGCTATAAAATAATTGTCATATCCAAAATGTCATCCTGTCCTTATGGTCATTGGTCTCTGTACTTTGTCTACGCTGAGGCTCTTAGTTGGGTGCAAACAGTTTCACAGGTTTCTACAGGGAATGTTGTATCCAACAGACCTCTCTGGAGGCTTTGCCAGCTGAGCTTCACTGCTCTCTCTGTGATTCCTGCACAGCTAATTCATTAAAACTCATGTTCAAATAAACATCTGGGATCCTAAGTCTTTGGATACCATATGAATCTAAGAATTTTGAAAACTTGTCAATAGACTATTGTCCTTACCTGACCATTCACTGAGAGTCAAAAACTCTAGGAACATCCACATTTTATTTATTTTTTCACTGGAGGGGGTTGTAGATGATCCACATTTCCCACTAAAACAAGCATATACCCAGAGTCTTTTTATTTTCTGACAGTAGGAAATTAACATTTCAATAAAAAAAAATTCATATTGTCTACCGTAGCCCATTCATTTTATGCCTATGCCCATTTTGTTGTAATTCTTAGTGTGAGATGTATAGTCTTTACCTGAATTTATGACTATTGAACATTACATTAGGTATGGCCATTTTTTCCATGCATTTGGTATTGACAGGATGTTGCATTTTATTAACTAAAGTAATAAAATATATTTTACTTTCTGTTGTTTTTCTCACTTTGTGAAAGTAGGCTGCTGATTGGTAGGAGAATGAAACTGTAAAATATTAAGCAGTCCATTAATTTTGATCTATTAGTAAGCACTCTTTGAAGACTCTTTCATCCAGAATTGGAATAGTAACTTTCTGTAAGATTAAAAGGCTTTTAAGGAGAACAATTAAATATGATAGAAATCATTTGGACAGGTCCACTTGACTTTATAGGTTTTTAAGGCAATGCCATCTTAACAGTGCTGTAGATTTTTTTACAATGAGACTTTTGATTATTTAAAAAGAGATTTTGTAATTATGATGTGCTGTTCCTGACAGACTCCTGCATTTAGCTTTTCTGTGGAATACAATGTGACGTGTATTTAAGTCAACCTTATTTTACATCCTTCCAACTGCTTTGTTCCTCTGGGGCCTGGGGGAGTAAGTAGTCTGTATTAACATGCATGAGCACTCTTATGACATATAGTTTAAGTCACCATCTGTTCAAAGAAAAAACTTTTATGCACAAGGGGGTTTAAAATTTTTTAAAAAAGAAAATCATTCTTCACAATGCACTGAATTTAAGAGAAACAGACAATATTGGAACTACAGATGTCACAAAATTAATCTATTTAGCAAATTTAGACATGCTTTTATTGATTCTTTTTCATTGACAAGATATGATTCTTAATCATGGAATCACAGAATACTTTGAGTTGTAAAGCTCCTCTAAAGACCTTGTGTTCCAAGCCCCCTTCATGGGCAGAGATATCTATCTCCATAAGAGATTAATCAAAGGGTCCTCCAACCTGACCCTGATCATATCCAGTGACAGAGCATCCACAACTTCTTTGGACAACCTGTTTCAGCATCTCACCACCCTTACCATAAAATATTTCTTTCTTATATACAATATAAACTTACCTTCCTCCAGTTTAAAACTGTTTCTTCTCATCACCTCTTTTCCCCTCTGTTACTACAGGCCTTGGTATAAAATCTTTCTCAATCTAAGGGTTGGAAACAGATGATCTTTAATTGCCCTTCCAACCCAACCCATTCTGTGATTATATTACACTTTGATCTTTCCAATAATGCCTTTGCATCCATCAACAGGACAATTCTTCAGATACAGTGCAGACAGATAAGAAGAAAAGACAGGGAGATCACTTACCAATCACATTTATGACTCTTTGGGACTTCAACTCAATTTTAATGTAAATATGGTTTGCCTGGCACCCCTTCAGCAAAGAGCAGATGAAGAGAAAAGCTTTTGACTTCCAGTGAATATATTTTTTTATTATAGTTTAAAAATGCTGATTACATATTATTATGTAATAATATATCAAAACTAGGTAACACTAAAGAAAGTACATTTGGAAGTAACAGCATCAAAATCAATTTACAACTGTGGCATAGAATATGGATGACTGCTATTCTTTGGTGTACAGACAGTATTTTAGTAAAAGCAGGATCAACTAAGCGGGCAGATGCTCCTACAGAACACTGCCATTTACAATTTAAATTTCCAATGGGGCTTAAATACTACTGGTTTTGGATTAAAAAAACTCACCTACTGGTTATTGCTTCTATGTCCAGAGACTGATTTTCTTGCAACTTCAGATACCCTTTACACCTCTATCCTCATGGTTATTTGGGAGTTTACCCTTTGTTTCAGCTGGGACTCTTGTATTTGTGGACTCTATAGGTTGTGCTCTGAAACCTTTGTGCAAGGCTAGAAAGTGCAGTAGTACCTGATAAATAAACTATAAATTAAAATTGTCACAAAACTGTTACAATGACTCTTGGGTATGTTTCTTAAGTCTTCAGTTCTGAAACTGGGTGAATTGACAGCAGCAGACAGATATAGTAAGTGATACTCTTCCTGTAGTAAGTGATAACTTTTGCACCTACTATTTTTGGTTTGCATCTGTTATAGCTCTGATTTGATCTCTCTTATGAGTGTGTATACATATGTATCAATGATCCATAGGCTTTTCCCTTCTGAGTCATTTTCCTTAAGTGTCTGTGCCGGTGGTATCACAAGCCATCTCCATGGAAACAACTATGATACTACAAAGAGTGAGTTGTGACATCACCAAGTGAATCAACCAAGAGAAGGAGTTTTTCTGAATAGAAACAAAACTTCTACAAAAAACAATTTAGCAAACTAAAGCAAGAAATGCATAATATTGTCTAGGTAGTAGATCTATGTGATAGTGTTCAAGGGCTGTTTTTCTATCAAGAGAGTGAAATTTTTTAATGTTTCTTGGAATATGATAGCATCTCTTTACATTAAAACACTGTCAATCTCTTTCAGCTGACAGTGTGAGCATATTTAAATCACTTTATAGCTACAGTACCATATGTTGCAGTGAGTACGAAGATGTAAAATTCTCCATGGAAAATATTTTCTATCTTAAGGTGAGCAGAAATAGTGACTTAATTCCTGATATTCTTATCTTTATTGATGTAACTTTTGGCACAATTAGACTATATAAAACTTATAAAACATCCCAAGTTGCCCTTTCTTATAGAAATTTGATGTAAGAGATACATTTCAGTTCCTTTCAATTATATTTTTGCTGTATAGCTTTCCTTTTTCTTTGTTCATTCCCTCCCTAATTTAGAAAAAGAATTATAACACTACAAATAAATTATTTTTCTCATGATCTTCTGAACATCAGCAGACTCTTCTACAGGTATTGTAAACATTCATTTACTTCTCACATAATTAGTTACAGCTTTCATTAGCAATCATTATTTTACCCTGTGGGCTTTTTAGAATGGGACCTTTATGAAAACTGCTTAGCACCTCAATGGTTGCATCATTTATTTATTACTGTCCTGAACACAGCAAGTCTTTTATCTGTTTATATTTCATATATGAAATTCATATCAGTTCCACCTGAAAAAGTAGCTCCTACTTTCAGCAGCAATAAATGTAAACTTTTTAATGTTTTTTTACCCAAGCTGTATTTTAATCAAGACTTGTCAATAGAACTGATTAAAACTCTCTTAAATTCTACTCCATAATTGTTCATCTGGATGTCCAGAGTTAGTCATGCATGATTTTTAATCATTATCAGGTGAAAGAACACCCAAGACAGTCCAGAAGAGAATTATTAGATTGCTTTTTGCTTTGGCATGCTTCAGCCTGTTCCAGGAAGTTTGCAAAAGATGCGTTGCTGTGGAACAAAAGGAAGCACAAGTTCCTTAATCCTTTGCATTTGTCATTTATAGCTCTATAAATGGTATTTAGAACTGTCACATGAATAAGCAAAGACTTTTACTTTGAGAATTGTTTTGCTGATGTCCACTGTGGCTTTATCTTTTCTGTACCTGATGACTGAAAGATAAGAATTCCAAGGGACTGTAAAAGCAATAAAAGTTTCACCAGGGTGTTAGTAAATACATCTATTGCAAGCTGAGGGAAAGCAGCTGGCTGCAGCCTGAAATGGGTGTGTTCTGAAAAAACCTCAAGCTAAATATCCCTGTAGATGTAATCCATGCATTTTAGTTTTAGCTGCAGAGAAGGTGCATTTCCAGAGGGTGGACAATACTCTTTAGGGCTTATTTGAATTTGGGGAATATTGTTTTGGGATACCATTATAAGAGTTCTGGTGTTGAGGTGAGGGCATCCAAAGAAAAGCAATGAAGCTGGTGAAGAGTCTAGAGAACAACTTTTATGGAGAGTGGATGAGACAACTGGAGTTGTTTAGCCTGGAGAATAGGAGGCTCAGGTGAGACCTTTTTACTCTCTACAGCTCCCTGAAAGGAGAGTGCAGTGAGGTGGGTTCCTCCTCTTCTCTGAGCAGACCAAGTAAACCATTGGAAGCATACTTCCTGAACTCCCTCCATGCTAACTCTGTGCAGCCAAATATGAGGGCTTTGGGAAAAATGAAAATTTTCCTTCCTGTTCCAAGAGTCAGATTTATCCCAGACCGCATGGTTCACTCAAAGCCAGTGTGATACAACCAGGCTGCCATGGCTCCCAGGTCCAGCCAACAGTGGCATGTATTCCTGGCGCTCTTCACCTACCAGGTGTTACTCATGGTGTAAACATGGGCAGCCATAGAAACCAGCACAGAGAGCAGTCTTCACTGGCACTGCATAAAGGGGGCCAACACAGACAGCACAGATCAGTTCCTCCTCTCAGGCTAATCAGACTTTAGAGTCACTCAGTGAAGGGTACACATGCCCTAAATCTTTTGGTTCACTGGCACAGCCATATTCTCAAACACCTAGAATGTTACCACACACTCTAGTTTTTTTCATATCCCTATGCAGTTCTCCATCCCTTTATCCAGTCATTGACTCATTGTTTTTTATTGAGTGTTTCCTCTGACTTACTGGCTAGTCCACCTCAAAATTTGATTGCAAAAAATT
Source organism: Thryothorus ludovicianus (assembly GCA_013397245.1). Taxonomy (NCBI): domain Eukaryota; kingdom Metazoa; phylum Chordata; class Aves; order Passeriformes; family Certhiidae; genus Thryothorus; species Thryothorus ludovicianus. The sequence continues at coordinate 189,607 of VZTB01011854.1, read as the reverse complement.
TACATACATACACACATGTAAATGCACACAAAGATCACAGAGGAGTTGCAGGAGTTTATACAGAAAGTTTCTTGGAGTGGTTTTTAATAAGAAAACAAGACGGCTTGCAGTGTCAGGTGCCTCAATTAGGCAAATGAATTAATCTGCATTTTCTCTTGCTCATCTGGACCCCTTTATCCTCTTTCCTCTCCTCTCCATTCTTTTTCCTCCATCTATGTTGATCATTCCCTTTCTTCATTCTTGTATCCTTCCTGGTACAAAGGCCTTGGTAAATTAAATAGTCATAGTTTTGCTATATCTATAGCAAAATTGCCACTTCTGTTATAGTTACCAATGGCATTCCAGCCTTGTGCACTGTGGCTGACAGCTCAGGCCAGCTTACCAAGGCTGTGGTAGGTTGCTGTACTGGCATTGGGAGATTTCACTTCCCAGGAGTTCTCCAATTCTCCCAATTAATTACCTGGGGGGTTTGCCTCGCCCTCCCTTAACCACCAGTGAAATCCAACCATTTCTCATAGAGAGACCCATTACAGCTTCTTACTCCTCTATCCCACAGTTTCTTGTGGTCGGTTCATTTGGCTAAACTTCAGGCCAGGGCTTTGGAGTGTGTCAATGCTCCTTAACAAATCAGATATGGACTCTGCAGTTGCTCTGCTTAATTTTAACTCTCTCATCAATAGTTTTACAAATTAATGAACTTTTTTTTTCAGCTCTTGATAAATACTTTGTCTCTTTACCTTTTCACAATCAGAGGGGCAAATGTGAAGTTTTCTAAATGTGCAGTGCTCTATCCATCAAATGTAGTCTTCTGGAAGAACTGCAGTATTAACACACTGTTAAGTAAAACTGCATAAACTATTATTATAAATGCATATATAATTCATTATTCACTGACATATAGGAGTAATTCTCCACTGCCTTATAAATAAACTTTGATGAATGATCTTCATATTTTAATTTGTAATTACTAAAAGTGACTGTATATAAATATATATATATACACACACATACACACCAGGAATGAAGCAGCATTCAATAAAAAAAAAAATATATATATATGCCTATATTGGTTTTTTAATTTGAAATTATTATAGACAAGGAAAGTTGCTTTCCATTTGTGGTGAAGTTCAGTAAAGCAGTACTTTCAGACTGGGAATGATCTTAAAAATTTTAGATTTATCATTTTGTGTACATTTTTCAAAAAGTAAAAAAAATAAACATCAATTTCTTTCTTCTACAAGTAAAAAAATGATCCCCAGCAATTAAATCTTAGTTTTACTTTTCTAGAAAAATAAGTGATACAGATCAAAAATGCAGACTGACACACAAACCAAATAAATCAGATACTACTAATGTACTATACTCTGTAGGATAGATTTAATCAACAATTAGTTTTATATTTATTACTGAGACTGACTTCATGTATTAAAATTTTTCCGGAGGAAAAAAACATAATTGGAGTTCAACTAATGATGTTGAATAAAGTACTACTATTGCAAATGGACTTTTGATGACTAAAATGTACAAGATTTGAAGAATAAATAAAATAAATCCTGTGATTACTCTAAAAAACTTGGAACTTCCAAAATATCAATGAGAAAGTGGCAGCATCAGACATAGAAAAGAACACTAAGACATTAAAGAATGTTTTAGTCTTTTGTTTCAGAACAGTGTGTATTTGGCAGCCTTTGGGCAGTGACTGATAGAGGTTTGCTAAACTTATCCAAAACTTCCAAACTTAGAGATATTCTTTAGGTTTCTTTTTTAATTATTTTGATGTCTGTTGCACTAAAAAACCCCACTGTTTTCCTAATGTCTCATTTAATTCTTCTATTTTGAAAGCCAAATTATTTTCTTGTCCTTCCCTGAATAGATAAATCCTGTAGTGGCTAAATAACTCAGTATTATTATCTTTTTAGTCAAATTTTGTATGCTAGAAGACCATTAGCACTATCCCTATACTTTTTTCTTTCTTCTTTTTTTAAAGCTAAAATACATTCTTTTACCAAAAAATACATTCCATTTCAAAACAAGAAGTCTTATTTTTTGAACATTTTAATTTGTTTTTTCTCCTTTTCTGTGGACTTCTATTTGTTTTGTTTCTAAAAAATTGTCTTAACTAAAGCAGATGCAGTACACTATTAAGAAGTCTTAAGTGCGACAAAGAGAACAGAAAAAAAATACACTTTCTATGCTTCTCATCCAATATCCTGCTGATTATACTCCAGATTAAGACTTTCCTTCTTGCATCATCTTGTACATTTTGTCTCTTCTAAGCCCAACACAAAATTAATCTTTCTCATTTTAAGTAAAACCTCTGACAGTTCATTTCTTTTTACTAGTGTTCACTAAACTTCATACTACTAATTTTGGATTTTTTTTTCAAATAGTTAAGGTGGTTTCAGATTTGAATTCTTCCCAATAGAGTGCTTGGAATTCATTAACCACAGCAGATGTAATGCATGTATTGTCTATTCAGTCAACCTGGCCAATAGCAAAATATGTAAGGATTAATCTTTCCCTAAATTTTTCAAATTGTATTTTCTCCACCTTGATGGAAAACTACGTGTAGTTAGTCTTTGGAGTGTGATTTTTCACCTAATTATGCATCTACTCAGGCAAATATTTGAGAGGTTGCCATACAAACATCAACAGCCTTTCTGAAGTGCTGCTTTAGGCCCTCTACTGATTATTCTTTACCCAACAGTATTGTTATCCTGTCAAACAAATAAATAAAATATTTTTTACTATTCAGTCTAAATGCATAAATTTGAGCTCTTTCCTTCACTCCCATAAGTTTCTCTATAAACTTATATTTTATTTCATAACTTACAGGATTTTTTTTTCTGAAAACAAAACCAGACCCACTGCTTCATAACTCTACTTACCCTACTTTTCTTCCTTTCTTAATGTACATAAGTTTTGGGGTTTTATTCCACCAGCCCGCTGGGACCTTCCTTCTATTCCAAGAACTCTCAGTATTAATCACTAACACTTCAGACACTGCATCAGCTTGTTCCTTTAGTGCTCCAAGGAGAATTTCCTTGTCGATTTGAATATCTAACTTTCTTCTCACTGTTCTCTTAGTACTTCATCAAATTTTCCTCTTTTAATAACATTATTTTAATTAATAATGGTCAATTTTAGTGATTAAAAATATTGTCATCCTGGTTTATTCAAGTGCAACCTAGATCTTATCTAGTGAAAATATCCAGGAGATTTATTACAGTATCATCAAAGCGAAGGAAAGAAAAAAAGAAATGTTGAAGTGGTGATAATGAGCTATCAGGAACACTGGGCAATTGTTCTTTAATGATTTTTAGCACTTGGTTGTTGCTATAAGCGATATGTACATGTGGGCTCTAAAAATATCCTGAAAAGTGAAGTAAAAATGCAGATTTTCTTTGCATCAACTCATTAAAGAAATACTGAAGTTATTTTAAAAAATTCTCTCTAGATACATATAAGGAAAAAGTAGAGCTTCATGTAAATGAAATTCCTTAGTCCTCATCACTAACAGAGCTAGAGGCAAGCCCAGGTGTTTCAGGTTACCAACGTGCAGAGAAACTCTTACCAGTGAACAATGTGCTGAATAATGACTTCATGCTGTTTAGTTTTCTCAGTTGCACTACAGTAACAATGACTGCAGTCAACAGGAAAGACTACAGTGGCCAGTGTTAAATTATGATGATATCCTTCTTCAGTTGCTTGACCAGTTTTCTTTCATGAGATTCTTTGATTTTTTTTTTAACTAAATAGTTCATAAAGCAAATATCTTCATTTTTAGTACAGAGTTTTTAGTTAACAAATCTTGTTTTCTCTCACCAATGAACAATTTTGGTATTAAAAAATGAGTTCTCTCAGTGAATTTGTCAAAGTAAAAATAATTTAAATGAGATTAGAATTGAAACAATTTCTTGACAGATGAACAACACGCAGTTACCCAACAGTCATCAAACTGTACATACAGGATCAAATAAAACAGAATAGCTGCAGTAGTGGATGCTGGATGTTAAACCTGTACAATTTTATAGATGCTTTTATCTTATCACACATTTATCTCTAGAGGTTCTAATCACACCAAGTTGTGATTATCCATGAGCGAACTCAGAGACGTGCACACTGCAGGCAGAGCTCCTGTGGCAGGGCGTGTGGCTGTCAGTACCAGCCCTGCTCCTGGCAGTGGGTCTGTCCTGCTGCCCCACCCCTGATGTGGGAGCCACTGCTCCATGTGCCCGTTCATGCCCCATCCCCAGCACACCCAGGCTGCTCTGTCTGGGCTGGGCAGTGTCTGTGGTAGCACAAAGCCCTCTGGCAGTGCCAAAACAGGGTTCACTCCTTATGTTTCCACTTTAGAATCTCTTCCTCCTGATATGAATTTTCATGTTGTTTTTATACTTCTTATCAGGCTAATTCCTGCTTTATATCAAAAACCTCATAATTCTCCAATTGCTTTTTAGTCCTGCTGATGGTTATCCTCCACTTTATAAGATCAATTTAGGCAAATGGATTTAGACACTTTTGAGTATTCAGTCCAGATATACATAATACTTCTCAAATTTTCATTTCACCAGGTTATCAAGGCAAATCATTCACCAAAGGTTGGACCATGCAAGTACCCTACAGAATTTAACCCTGAGGTTTAGATAGATATAAAAGCCTGTCAATAGATATTCCAAGGTAGGAACAGCCCAGGAAATGGAAAACTGATTTTAACAGCAAAGTTTCACCTGTACTATGGGATAGGTCTGCCTTATGGAGCACTGATTTGTCCCAATCACAGGAATGAATGGAGGTTTTCCTTTTCCTCAGAGGGCATATGAAGGATAATGTGCTATACTCAAGAAGTGTTTAATGCCTATACTCTGGACACGATAGGACAGTGTAGACAGTCTCAGAGAACTCAGTTCTATACACAGAAAAATTATTCTTTAACAAGGAAGCTGTGATTTTTCTTAAAATTTCTTTAATTCACTTCCATTCCACAATATTGTTTTTGGTATGCTCTCATGCAGGAAGCAGGCAGGCAGTCTAAGTCCTCCTCCTTTTTTACTGCATAGCTCTCCACTGTTTTCATTGTCAACCACTGTGCCAGAACCTGGTTTGCTATGATCACACAATCTAATTTACCCCTTTTTTGTTCTTATATTATAGTCATTGTTTCTCTGCTAGCCCACTGCACTTAAAATAATCAGCTGTGCTACTTTAAGTAAAAAATATCACCTTTCTACATCATTCATGGGCAACAAAACAGACTTATAGCAAGTTTACAATTTACTGCTTATTTGTTCCATGCTAGCCTGTGCTTCTTTATATTGTAAATTCTTATTTTTCTATTTACAAATTATTTTTTGTTTGGATTTTTTACACTTAAGCTCTTCTTCCTTTGAAGGGGCTTTTGATACCATCAGAGTTCTTTCAAGAATATTGAATTTTGAGCCCAAATAATTATAGAGCTCTTCTGAAAAAAAGTCAGTTGGTTCTCACAGGAAACACATTTATATATATGTATTACACAAGTAATAGTCTAAACAAAATTGATCTATTCTTTTCCTCTTCGAAGAAAAATCACATAAGGAAAAAAGAATAAAAGAAAGACTCACAGTAAAATTTGGTTTTGCCTCATATTATCAGGTAAGCAAAAACATGACTTTGGACACTGGTGTGTCTGGACCCAAACTTCTGAGAACATCCTCATGCATTCACCATTCTAACAGCAGTGGGAAGAGCACTCCATAGAAACTCAGAACCCAGCTGAAATCCCCCCAGAAAACCCAACCCATGGAAACCAATCTAAGATGATAACAAAGAAAAACAATAAGAAATTAATATATCTGCAAAGTTATTATGCTCTGTAGATGATGGACTTTGAATTACAAACTTCATGTCTGAACTTTGGACTAAGATTTCAGCCCCTCTATCAGCATTGCATATCTTTGTACAGTGTTATTTCAATCAATTTTTGCATGGAGCAAAATGACATAAACATAGGTGTTGCAACATAGAATTTAACTTCTTACCACTTAGAGAGAAAAAAAAACCAACTAATATTTAGACCAGACTGATTTTAAAGTAATAATCCAGGAAAACAGCATAATGTATGCTGTGCATGAATTATTGGTCATTGTCTTTATTAATAAAGTTTGAAAGATATTCAAAGAAACTATTGACTATATAAGGCTATAATTTTTAATTTTTTTTTTAATTCAAATTTGGTATTGCATGCATTTAAAATCACCTTATTCCTGTGGTACAAGCTGTAAGCACACTGTGCTGGAGAACTCATTTCACACGTGTGTCTGAGGCAAGTAAACTCAGACTGCAGGTGCCAGCTGATCTTTAGAGAGTCTCTGTTCTGTAGGCATGAGTCTGCCAAAGCCCTTTGTTTTGTGATGTAGCACAAGAGAAGCTTCTTCTGAGAGCATGGACAGTAAAGTAAGAAGAAAATGCTTGGCTTAAATTAATTTAAATTCTATCAAAACTCTTTCCCATCATCTCTAGCAGAAAATCACCTGAATGAAAGAGGGTTTTGAAAGGCGAAAAAAGGCATTTTGAATTTTAGAGGCTTCCTGCCTGTGGTAAAAGCACAGTCCTCCGTAAATAATCCTATGTATGGAAAGCAGACTTATTTTTTTCCTAATCCCTCTGTTCTGTCCATTGTTTTCAATAAATTTCGAAGCATAGAACAATGTCCTAATAATATTTTTTCCCTTTGATGATTTAATTTTACATGTTCTCTAAAAAAAAAAAACAATACAGAAATGTTGCAAACCGTAAAGAGAAAGGCTTATTTTTGTTATCAAGGGAATGATAAATGTACTTGGTCTTTATATACAATAACATCAGTTTTAATTAGAATTGCCACAAAGATAATTTCGAAGAATGAAAAGAATAATATTGTTGTAGTTGTGATTTCTTCATGCTATTAAAATACACATTTCTAAATGATATTTTGGTGAGTTAGTATTTAAAAAACCCTCTATGTTTGTTGAAGGACTTTTCTTTATAACAGCAATTATTTCCTTCTCTATTCTCTTCCCTGCACACCTTTCCCCATATAATTCATATTTGTGAAATAGAATCAATTAAATGTTTTGTTACTGCCAAAGGAAAATGAATAACATAAGGATAGAATGATCTATATCATAGGGTAAGGATGGTCAAGAGCACTCAGAAAGATGCTCTTTCCTTCCTGCTCTGCAAAGATCCCTTACGCCAATTCTTTCTCCCTGTCTCAGAGAATGAATTATAAGTACAAAGACAGTACCATTTGGAAAGAGAAAGACGAGTTAAAACTACAAATAACCACAAGTATGGCAATTATTGACCAAGAAAAGACAATCTGTATTCTCAAAATCAAGAGAAAGAGGAGTTAACCTATGCTTCCTGTTTCAGAGATGCCTGTAACTGATATCAGCTGTTCTTGGGATAGACTAAAGAAGTGTATCAGGCTAGACTAGACAGAAGGTAAAAATTCTGAATTACTCAGACAGATTGCTTTTTTAAAAATTCATTTCAAATAAAAATAGAAGACTTTTTTCAAACCCAAATTGTACTCAGGCATCTGCTTATTTTAAAAACTGATTAAAGATTCATCATGAACTTAAATAAAAATGAAGAAAATTTAAATATCTTCAACAGACAAAACATATTATTTAAATGCCTTTCTTAATCTTCTGTATCATGCAGTCTTATTTGTATACCTTCCTAACAAGAACAGCATGCAGCAGCTGCAATTTACATGATTTTTTGTTTCCTACAGGACTGCTTAAGTAGAGATCAGCATTGGCTATTGTGGAAAGTGAGTAATATATTACCTTGGGCTTATTATTGTAAGTAACTCAGCTGGAGTCTGTGTCAGATTTACAACACAGTACCTGGCAGTGGCACAACCTCTTTCAAAGCTCTTGACAGAACTTTCACAGATGTCAAATGTGTCATATTCTACTGAAAGAAGAGGGGGGAGATTATGTTTTCTATCACCAGAAATTTATCTCTAGGAAGGTACCGAGCTTATTTTTATCTCTTCTGTAGACTTTTATCACTTTTTTCCTCTTCTGGGTTTTTAAAGTTTACATCTGGAAACAATGTGCTATAGTTGAATTGTATTATATCTGTACCTTGAAAGCAGCAAAATTTGCACCTGGGTTTGGTGTAGGTCTGTCCTGGGTTGATGCTGAATTGTATCCCCATTCATCTGCTCAGCTCAGAAATAAGTGTAGCACCTTTAAAACTTATCTAGGCTAGGAGTGAAGGAGATGTGGTGAAATGTCTGAGGTGGTTGTTTTCTAAACATAAAGATCAGAGTTTTCAGCTTTCCTACACACATGGCCTGTGTTGTCTGCAGCGTGTGAACAGCAGAAGAGAGCTCTCCTTTGCTTTTTGTTAGTTTTTTT
>VZTB01011854.1:150635-174994 GCA_013397245.1 Thryothorus ludovicianus | reverse complement strand
AGGAGAGGAGAGGAGAGGAGAGGAGAGGAGAGGAGAGATGGGAGAGGAGAGGGGCTCAAAATGCTTACAAATGTATCTTTTCTGCATACACCTTTTCACCAGACAAAAATTTAAAATGAAAATTAAAAACTCCCAGCTCTCTTTTGGAAGAGTTTTAAATTCACTTGATATGAACTTACCAGAAACCAAACTAATGCAACTCCACCAGAACAATAAAAGAGAACCTACAAAAAAGGCCCTAAGCTGTCACCTGCTAAAAATGAATGGGCCAAGTGTGTGGAGCAGCATCCATAGGTGGAGATTCTTGACTGATCAGTCTGTGTTTCCAGGGCAGCCCAGGAGCTGCCTTGCCAAGTGACCAGATAATCAGTGGCAGGTGACAGCCCACTAGGGCCCCAGATCTTTATCTGCTGCCTGCTGTTCAGCAAAACTTGGTGAACCTGAGGTAATTTATTTTAAGCAAAATATTTAGTGTTTCAGAATTTTGCATTTTTAGTGAAAATTTTTGCTATAAAAATTTCAACTGGCTGAAAATTGTACTTCAATGCACTTTCAATCTGAAGGCACTATATAATCTGAACATTATTTGGAGTGATTTAAATTCGCAAGACTTTTTTGTTTGTGCTTTGTTTTGTTTGGCTGGTTTTGTGCTTTTGATTTTGAGGTTTTTTTTAAATCTGCACATTTTAACCATATCTATAATTTTAACCACTAGTTATCTATATTGGCTAACACACTCTAGAAAATGCTTTAATTTAATATAGATAAACAGTGAGGACTCTGTAATCCACCCCTCTATACTTTCTTATTTTAGACCTGATTTTTCTCCCACAATTCAAAGTAAAATCATTGTACTATCACAAAAGAAAATACGCATTCTTGGAAGTTTCTGCAGATATATTTTACAGTTAACAAAAAAGGGATTATTTCTACTTCTGTAAATTGAAACAAAATATGTTGGAAACTTTTGAAACTCTTAGTAGTAGACTAATAAAGCAGTGTTTAGTAATCTCAATATAACACTGGCAAATGGAGTAAAGCAACAATTTGTGAAAGAGACAAACATTTAATTTTATATGAAATCCCAGCAATAACTCCATAAACTAAGTGAACTTATTGCTCCTTTCTGAATATAAAGCATGATGTACCTCTCAAAGTTTTCAACTTGGTGAAACTCAACAGTGTGGCTCCATTTCTTAATTTTGCCATGGCGATTTTCACAGATAAACACCTACAATTCCTTTTGCAGCCATTTTGGGTGGTGCTTTGTTACACTTTCCCTGCAGCAGTCAATAAAAATGAACACAGATCCATCAGTGTAGATCTTGACTTTTTAGCTCCAGCTGCCGATGGACATTGTACAGGATTTAACATGTTGGACGTGGGGACCAGACAAGTCTTGTTTCTTCTGATACAGAGCGAGGGCACTGACCTCTGTCAGAAAGGCAAGACAGAATTTCAGGATTCATAACATCTTAAACTGCTGCAATAAAATTTGACCATGTTTTTCTGTCACAGCCAGAAGCTTGTTTTCACTTTCGCAGTAGTTTGTCTGTACAAACGTATTGAGCCTAAAGCTTCCTCCCTAATCACTGGCATAGGAGAAAAATCACAGGGACACATCTTTTCTTATCATACTAGGACTAAAGAATTAGCTTTTTTTTTACTGAAAGAACTTATATATTTGTAAAAGTTAACTCTAAGCAGAAAAATACACAAATCATATAAATTTGGGTTTATGCTGTTTTTAAAATGAACCATCAATGAATTTTTTAAAAATCTATGTGCCTTTGGATCAGCAAGTTCCATTCATAAACCTTGCTCATCTCTCCTTAGGATTTCTCATCAATTCTTTTTGAGGAAAAATGGTTTGAATGAGCTTCTTATTTCAGATCTAAGTCGTCTCTGAATGTATTATTTCCTATATATTATTTCTTATTTTGTTTCACAGAGTCACTGAATCTCAGAATTGTTAGTGTTGTAATGGACCACTAGAAATCATTTAGTCCAACCTCCATGACACAACAGGGTCAACTAGAGCAGGTTTCACAAGAGCATGTGGATTTTGAATGTCTCCAGAAAGGGAGAATCCATGACCTCTCTGGGAAGCCTGTTCCAGTGCTCTGCTACCCTCAGTATAAAGAAGTTTTTACATTGATGAGACTTACAAGACTCTGATGAGATGAAACTTCTTTTGTTTGAATTTATGGCCATTGCTACTTGTCCTATCCCTGGGCACCACTGAAAAAAAGCCTGGCACAATTCTCTTGGCACCCACTTTGGAGATATTTATATACATTAATTAGATCCCCTGTCAGCCTTCTCTTCCTACACTAAACAGGCCCAGCTCCCTCATCTGAGGAGAGATGCTTCACACTCCTAATCATCTTTGTGGGCCTCCTTTGGACAGTCTTCAGTAGCTCCTTGTCTTTCTTGAACTGTGGAGAATAGAACACAATTCTCCAGATGTGGCCTCTCTATTGCCAAGCAGAGGGGGAGAATCACCTCCCTCAACCTGCTGGCCACACTCTTCCCAATGCAGGACCCTACTCCTGCCTTTGTTGAACATCTTTAGATTTTTCTCTGCCCAGTTGTCCAGCCTACAAAGGTCCCACGGAACAGCAGCACTGCCTTCAGGGGTATCAGCCACTCCCTCCAGTTTTGTATCATCAGCAATATTTCTGAGGGCACATTCTATCCCTTAGACCAGGCTGTTGAAAAGAAAGTTGAATAGGACTGGACCCAGTATTGATCCCTAGGGAATACCACTGACTAAAAACCTCTGTCTGGATTCTATGCTGCTGATCACGATCCTCTGATGTCTGCCATTCAGCCAGTTCTACTCCACCTCACTGCCCATTCACATAACCCACATTTCCCAAGATGATCTATGAGGATGCTATGAGAGATTGTGTGAAAAGTAGAATCCAATCCCTCAGTTTAATGCTTGTTTGACTGAAGTTACCAACCTGCTGCCAAAGATTCTCTTGCCCTTTTAGATGGGGCTCCCATTCCAGTCCTAAGAGGCTGTAATCATCAAAGTATAACCCATTGTCATAAAAGCCAAAGCCTTCTTGATGGCATCAGCAATGAAGGGGGATTTTGATCTGCACTATGCTTCTGGTTCTGACTCTTCCTGGATCTCTAACCAGTAGAATGGATGAGAAGATGACTTGTGCACTGATGTTTTCCACCTACATCACCAGAGCTTTCTAGTCTTCCTTGATACTACCCATTTTTTGGCTTATGGTGTCATTTCTACACACAAAAAAAATAGTAGTGGGTCATAGTCTGCGCTCTGCAGGAGTTGAGGCACCCTCTCAGAAAATGAGAGGGTACTGTACTGCTCCTGACTCTCCCCCAGGCTGGTAAATGGGTACCTGAGTACCCTTTAACAGAGTCACCCACTATGAGCACTCGACGTTTCCTTTCATGACAGACACTGTGTGAGTGCAGGTTCTCCTTGTTGGCCTTGCTCACGGATGTCTAAAGCCTAAAATTACACATTAATTATTTTTCTGCTCAAATGAATTTTAACACCTTGGTACCACATGGGCAAGAGAGTGGTTTTCCATCTGGATGAAAAAAAGATCATTTCTTAATGACTTTAATTTCAGTTTTTAAATAAATCCATTTATATATCTTCTTCTTCTTCTTCCCCTTGGAATACCACCAATAATACTTTAGTCTTTACTGAATATATTTCTCAAAAGATTCTAAGAGAACTAAAAAACAATGTTAGAATGCGTGACTGCAATGCCATTGATTTAAACCAGTTATTTCTTCATCTACCATTATCATGTCAGGTAACAATTAAAGCAAAACGTTTTGATTTTCTGGCAAATATAATCATGTGTATATCTGTACTTCTTGAGACTGCTAACTAAATGAAAGTTCAGTCTCAAGATATTCTATGTTGTGAAATATAGTCCATTATTTAAAGTTCCATTGAACAGAAGAAAAATGTAGATTGATTTTTATTCTTGTCCTTCTCCAACAAGGTTTTAGGTTCACACATAGTTCACAGATCCTGACAACAGTCTTTCTTTAGGAGGATCAGGATGGGAGTCAAGCTTTTCAGCTTTATCAGATTTCCTGTATTATGTTTAAAGCCATAGAAAATTTCATAATTCCTTTTTTTATTAGAGTGAAGTCATGCATATATCCTAGCCCTGGCTAAAACACTTGGATCCTCATTAAATATTCTTCCGTCTGGATTATTTTCCCTATGTTATTTTATTACCTTCATTCCTTTTGTCTTCATTTGCAGTCACCTTGTGCAGAACTTTATATAGACAGCTGCATGTCATTGAATCCTTCATTTCAAAGTTTTCTGGCTTGATTTGAACTTTTCATTTAAAGAAATTTCTGTTGATACATTTGCCCAGTGTAAGCTTAATATATAGCTTTTGTGCATGTGATCTGGGNGGAGCTGCGGTTCCATCGACCCTTCGGCTTCGCTCTGGGTTTTCTCCACGCCATCTCTTCGGCCTGCCGGGACGCTTCCTACAGCTCCAACTCCTGCTGTGAGCTACGGACACGCCTCGGCCCTTGGGGGACTACTCATCTTCCCCTCCGCCGGGAAGGGGCATTGGAGGAAAACCTGTGACTGTTTTTTCCTAACCCAGTTTGGTATTAATACTATAGTTACTGTTATTTTTTTGTTCATCTTGTTAGACTCATTAGTAAAGAACTGTTATTCTTACACCAATTCTTTGCCTGAGAGCCTCTTTAATTCTAAAGATATAGCCATTTGGAGAGTGGAGGTTTGTTTCCTCCATTGCAGGAGAAAGATTCCTGTTTTGTCATTTTTCCCTAGCAGGAATACCTGTCTTCAAACTAAGACAGAAATACAGTTCTCTGGTATAACTTCCAAACTCAGTGGTAAATATGTGCAAAAATGTTTTCTGTACTAATTTCTCAGTCTAATTTCTCTTGGGATATTTGAGGTTATTCATGCCAGTGAATATACATGTGCTTCAGTTCCGAATAACATCATGTCCTTCATGAAGTGCAGCTACACTGGTATATGAATGTTCTAGCAGGTGGAGCCATCAGCTTTATTTTGCCCAAATGTGGAGTGCCATAGAAGACACATCTAAGATTCAGTTTCAAAAGATAGAGGATGAAATCTTTATGATTAATTATTTTAAATAATACCATATCCAATTAATAAAGATCACACAAGTCCTGAAAATATCTTTGTTTGTTGTTGTCATGCTTTCTTGGGGATTTTTTTAGATAATACAGTTGAAAACAATCTTATTTTGAGACATCAACTTCTAGAAAACTTCCAAATAAGGATGCTCTTCTACTGAGATCAATGGATTTTTGCTTTCCCTTGCGTGAAGGAAGAATAAAATGTATTTATATATACATTTTATATATACATATTTGCCCTTTAAGGCTGAATCTTTGCTGATCTAAAATTCTAATATAATGAAGGACTTAAATGGATACCTATCAATGATCTGGTAGTTTCCTCTCTACCTTAAAGACTGATGAAATTCATTATGCTGAAAACCATGTCAGAAGTTCAAAGTATCAACTTCACCTTGAGGGTTTATCAACAACTATAATTCTGCCACTGCCCGACAGAAAAGGAGCTGTGGGTGCTGGTCAGCAGCAGCTGGCCATGAGCCAGGTGTGCCCAGGGGCCAGGAAGGCCAATGGCACCTGGCCTGGGTCAGCAATAGTGTGGCAGCAGGACCAGGGCAGGGATTGTCCCCCTGTGCTCAGCACTGCTGAGGCCACACCTTAAATCCTGTGTCCAGTTTTGGGCCCCTCAGTACAAGAAAGGCACTGAGGGGCTGGAGAGGGTGCAGGGAAGGGCAGCAGGGCTGGGGAAGGGTCTGGAGCACAGATCTGCTGAGGAGCAGCTGAGGGAACTAGGGGTGCTCAGCCTGGAGAAAAGGAGGCTGAAGGGAAACCTCATCACTCTCTCCAGCTGCCTGAATGGAGGGTACAGCCAGGCAGGGTCAGTCTCTTCTCCCAGTGAAAACATTGGAAGAAATTTTTTTGGATGGCACCAAACGGGTGTTCAGGCACTGGAACAGGCTGCCCAGGGAAGTGGTAGAGTCCCCACCCCTGGAGGTATTCAAAAGACATGAAGGTGTGGCACTTAGGGACATGGTTAATGGTTGGACTCAATCATCTTAGAGGTCCTTTCCAACCTAGACCATTCTATCATTATGGCACTTAGTCATAAGATGCTGTGGCCTACATGTGATGGACCCACTTTGTCTTTCATAGCATTGATTTTCAGGCTGGCAGGAGATTTCATATTACAAGCTCTTTTCCTTTTTTTGCTTTCATAAACTCTAAATGTTTCAATTTTTAAAAGTCTAACAAAGATAATATATTTCTAGAAAAACAACCCCAAATTTGATTAAGATTGGTGTTTCAGTATGTAAAAAAATTCTGCAACATATGCCAAGGTACCACTCTGAAAAAATTTGGGATATTTTGGAATCCACAGCAAATTTCATTTACCATGAAGAAAAGAGACTGGAAACTTTGGCTATAAACCAGAAAAAGAGGTGCTTTGGATCTCTTTTTTCACATTGGCTGAAATAGCAATAAAGGTAAAAAAATGATTGCTTGCAAATTTTAAACAACTTGAAAATATTTCAGATTTTAATTGAATGAGATCTTTTTATCCTTAAAAATCAAGTAGTCCTCAAAAACAGGAGTTTGGAGAAAAAAAATCATATTTTTTCTGATCATCTCATGGGATATAAAACCCAACATGTTTCTCCTTTCCATTGCTATAACTAACTTTACCATAATCCTTTAAAGCAAGTGCCAGAAATCAATAATACACATAATCATCTGAAGTCAGTTTTCCAGCAGATATGCCCTAACCTTACCTGTAGGTGATTTTCTTCAGAAAATATTTTATTAACCTTTTTTTTTTTCCCTATCTCCATGGCATTATAAGTAAGGATGTCCTAATCAGACTTGGTGCTATTTGATGCCACAACAATAATAATTATGTAGCTAATAATAACTCTAAAGTACATGGAATATTTTTCAGAGTTAAAAAGGAGTATCAATACTAGCTGTAAAGCCAAACATGTATGTCTAAGTAATGCCTATGAAAAGCTATTAATTTCATATAATTTAAAGTCTATAAAATGCACTCATTAAATTGAGGATTTCATAGACTAGATCAACATATGAAATAATGAATTTGAGTGATAAAAATCATCTTTTTTGAGTATTTCACTGTTTAATCTATATCACTTATCTTTGAGTCTTATCTTTGTAGAAAATATTTTATTTATTGAAAAAACAAATTAAAACATAAAGTTTTATTGTATGGTCTTCAAACCTACCTTGACACCTCACAGGTCATAGTAGCACAATGGTACCTCAATATGGTTCAGTGAAGCACTTTTACTTCGGTTGGTTACATGTGGATGTGGTTTTGAGAAAACTGGTCTAGGTGTCCTGGCTATGACAGAAAGATTAGAAGTAGGAGGTATTTAAAGTGCCTTTCAACCCAAACCATTCTAAGAATATAGGATTTTATGGTGTTATAAAAATGTGCCCTCAAGCCGTGTGAAATTTGAAATCAACTGTTCCAAATTTGTATTCAGTCTTAAATGTAATGATAACTGAAGTTAAGCAAGTAAAAATAGATATCATTTTATAAAAGTCTATTTGCTTTTCTGCATCGTTGCTATGTGAAAAAATTTCATTATAGCCATTAAACCACTGAGAGTATCAAACCCCACAATTTTTAAGGAGTGAGACCTTAAAGTAGTTTGAATCTGGCACTGTTTCTGAAGGATAATGATTCATCCCATAAGAAGCTGTCCCAGAGCTGTGGGCCAGCTGAAGTCCACAATTTGCTTTGTAATCCAGCTTCCCCATTTTCCCAGCCTGGAAGAGTACTTGAGTATGACACTTAGCAGAGGAAATTTGGCAGGGCAGGGACAAAACCAAGCATGCAAGTCATGCCCTGCATGTCACCTGTTGAGAGTCTCCAACATCCCCCAGTGTAGATAAAGCATGAGTAGTACTAGATATAGTACAATGTACAAAGAGACATATAGAAAAATTAATTATTAAAAGTATTGAATTTTCACCATATTAAAAATGTTTGGAATCTAAAGAATATTAGAAAACACTACTGAAAACATACAATACGGAGCTTTCCCTTAAAAAAAAACCCAACCCAAACAAAACCAAAGCAAAACAACCAAGAAGAAAAAAAAAAGGGTGCTATATTTCCATCTTATCTTCATCACTGACGTTTCAGGTCAAGATGCAGCAAAACACTGCTTTATCTTAAGATGATAGTGCTGAAAGCAAAATAAACTTCACCTTGTTTGCCCCTGTGAAGCATTTCACCTCTGGTGGGCAAAGCATCAGTGCCATGTCCTTGAGCACCAGTATGGCCAGGCTGCTGCCTGTTGGGACAGACGTACATCGCTCCATATTGTGCTGTATATGCCTTCAGGCTACAGTCTAACAGTTCTGAAATATCAGGCTTAAAAAACAAGGCATATTAAAAATGTATTATTTATTTAAAAAGTAAGCCAATATTCTCTTCTCTTAGTTTTCCTGGATGTTGAGAAGAAGATAGTAGTTCTTTAGCATATTGAAAAAAAATCATAATGAAATTGAATGTTTTTAATATGAAAGTTTCAAAATGAAGCTTGGTTTTAGAACTATTTAAGATTGTGATACCAGTGCATATATGGGGGCAGCTTGGGCAAATAGAAAACAAACTAGTGTGTTATTTCGACAATACAAATTACCTTGAATAAAAAAAAAAGTCTTGATATAACAGATGTTTACTGATATGAGTATAATTTTCTCTTCCTTGAAAGGCTATTTTATTACCATGGAGTATTCACATAAAGAAAACAGCAGTTTAGTTTATCAATAAATTTCCTCGGTATTATGACTGTCAAGTCAGGTTCATTACTAGAGAAAGAAACATTCTGTTTGTAATCTTCCACAAATCACCATATTCATCCTGTATGCAATATAAATCTTGTTAATATTCATGTTTGACCTCCGTTGCTTTGGGAAGAATATTTTGTCTTGATAATGCACTACACATAAAAGGCCATTTGACCTTTACCTTCTTTTTCCATCTTAGAACAGAAAATTTAGAACTCATCTCATTCTCTAAAATATTTATGAATTATCTTTATTTAGTGCTCACACTTTCATTCAAGATCAGGGTGCCCTTTGATTACTGATCAGATTGAGCTATTGGGAAGGGGGAAGGTGCCAGATTTCCAAAACAGTCAGGAGAATGTAATGCATTGGAAACTTTCTCACCTGACGCAGTAATAGGGGCGGCTTGCAAGATGTTTATGCTTCTTTGTCACTTAGTAAATTGTTGATTCAATTGTTGAAACTTTCTAGGCAGAATTCTATTCATCAATAGAATGAATTTGCCTTAGGAAGGATCCTGAGGAACCACTTGTAATCTGTTTCCTGGCAAAAAAAATAAAATCAAGTAAGAATTTGAGTGGATTCAGTGATACTCATATCTAGGATATTGTGGGCTTGGTCTAGGGCTCATAGTTGGCAGGCTGCTGACATACCATAAGATATGAGAGTACTGCATTAGAAATCCTAATACTTGTTCTGTCCTAATCCTAATCCTAATACCTGATCTTGCTTGGTCAAATAGTTAGACAGCAGCTGATAACAGTTCTTAAAACCAAAAGAGAAAATTAAGATTCCTGTTCTTATATGCAAATGTGTCTTTCCTCCACCCTGTCTAGGGATACACTGCTTTTCTTTTTCCTGCCTTTAGCCCCCCCTAAAACATTGACTTTTATTTTTTATGAGCTGCATGAGAAAACACAGTATAAAAGTAAGTGAACCTTGCTTTTAGGAACTGGAAAATGTGCATCTGCAAGTTCTGAACCTGAGGGACAAGCTGAATAGAGGGATAACCTTCTGATTTTTCTTACAAATACTCTTTCACTGATGTGCTTGTAGGGAGGAGAGACAATTGCATTAAAGGCAGTTCTGTGAGTTTACCAAAATTTTATATTACTTTTTAAAAACAAGCAAGGCCAAGGGGCTGAGGAAGATTATTCTCCCTCTCTACCCTGCTCTTATGAAACTTCAACTGGAGTATTGTGTCCAGTCCTGGAATTCACAGTACAAGAAATATCTCACAGGTTGAAAATGTTGCTATTTCATTTATGAATATTAGACTTCTACATTAAAAAAGATGGATGAATTATTGTATTATCAATGTATTTAGAGTGGATAAGTATACTTTTAATTAATTATGTATTTTAAAGTACAGTTTTTAAATATTATTTGACTAGCAAATATTTTAAGTCACCGCTTACATGACATGTAAAATCTTCTGCTCTTAGAAGCATAAAGAAAGCCCCTAGTTGCCTTACTTATGTGGATGTCACTATCATATTGGAGACCCCACCACATGGATCTCAGCAGAACTCGGTCTGCTGGAGCCTTTTGGGCACATGATGTCCCCCATGTGGTGGACAAGGAACATGAATGTAGGATTACAGTGTGACTGCATATGTCACATGCCAAATGATGTTAAGGGCAAAATAAAAAAACACAATAAGCATATGGGAGCCAAGACTATTGTTAGTTCAACTGATATTTTATCAGCCTGATCATCCAAACCAATCCATTATTACAAAAATAACCTCACTTGCCATATAGCTGAAATTGATGCACAGGAAAAAAGCCCTGGTGTCTGCCCCTCCTCTCAGGTGCTGTCTTCACCCCTCATGGACTCCACAGTGACCAAAGGTGGATCTTCATTCCTCAAAAAGGAACAGCTGTTCCTGAGGAATCAGTATCATCCATAAGGAGGTCTCTGACAGGTGGCATATCTGTTCTGGGTGGTATTCCTCCCTTTCCTCACTCCAGATAGTTTGAACTGCTTTCTTCTCACAGCCTACCTTCTTTTCAGTGGTTCCAGCTACAGTTGAAAAATTTCAGGGTTTCCCCCAGCATGTGCTAAAACAGTCTGTCACACAGTGATGAGCAGAGTTCTTGAGAACTTTCTTCTATCTTGCAGTTGTAGAGCTTAAACTCTACTCTGAGCAACAGTCAGCAGTTCCTAAAACAAGTGAAAACCAGCTCAGGTTTGTACAAGTTCAGACAGGTCCTGCACTGCCAGGTCCATCCAAGGCCTGTGGCCTTTTTCTAGCAGTAGCAAAGATGTGTTTATTGGGCTGCACCCACTATTGTTTGCTGTAGCAAATTTTTATTTTTACATAACTGAATTTTGAGTTATAAAACATTCAACTACGGGTAGATGTTCAAATAAATTGAAAAATGCACACTAACAGTTTTTTTCTTAATCTAAAACATTGTTTTGATGTTTATGCAATAAAGTAATATATGCTGAGAAATCTGATTTTTTATATTTTCTCAATGTTAGGATAGTTGTTATATTACTTATTTATGCTTCTAGAAAATGGATAAAAGTTATTGCAGACTTCAGCACTGGAAAATCTTTACAGAGATGCAAAAAAGTTAATAGTTTTAGATAAAGCAGAAACTTTTTGATGATGTGAACTGTGTGGTTGGCATAAATTTGATTTTATACTTGCCTGTACTCTTTTGTTGGAGATTTAAAAGCTAAGTATTTTTAAGATAATTTTATTAACTATGTCCGTGCTTCTTACACACTTAGAAGCTTCTGCAAGTACAGTGAACTAATGATTAAAATAAAGTATGCTTCATGGTCTTTATATTCACTAAAAAGATCCCCATAAAATTTTGAAAAAACCCTTGAATTCTATGTAGGCAGGTTCATTTACTTAAAAATGAGGTTTGCATTTTAAACACTTGAAGAGCTGCCGCATTTACTGGCATTGAGTTCAAGCAAAACCAAGGATAGAGTCAGAAAACACATTACTAGCTCTAGATAGATACACTTTATTACTGTTTTTAAAAAGGTAAAAATTGTTTGAGTTTCAACAAGTTGCAAATCTTAAATGGAACCCTAAAATACATAAGTATTTAGAGGTTTATTTTCTCAATTAAGCTAATAAAACATTAAAACTTAATAGTTTGTACACAGTTCCAAGACTGTGTATTTTTTTTTTTAATTCTTATATTGTGATGTTTAAATGTTCAATTTTTTCTATTTTCTTTTAAAAATAAGCAATAAAACTTTTCAAGTGCACGTATGGATCTACATACATGCACAAAATTCTATAAAGTAAGTGAAGTGTTGGTAAGGAATGGAAATGCACTACTTTATGCATATTTTGTACTGTAAATCAATAACCTGAAGCCTTGAAATACCCTAATACATTTTGATTGCCAAGATTTTGATGTAATATTTAATAAATTGATTAACAGGATAAGGAACCTAGACCTGTATCAGTTGGCTGGCCAGTGTAAGGTAGATCCACACACAATGTAGCTGCTATGGCACAATGTGGAATAACATGATCAGACATAATCTCAGACAGAGAAAAAAAAGCAATAAATATTAGGAATCCTTAATTAATTTTAGTTAATGTATGCTTAGATATTTCTGTAATTCTTATTTTTTATTATTATTAGGGCTTAAAGTAAGCAAAATATGTTGTTTATAAATCTGATTAGAGATGTGACAACAGCTATCATGGCAAGTGGATCAACAAATCAGACTTCACAATGTAAGAATCTGGGTTAAAACCGATACTTTAATGACTTAAGGGAAAATAAACTTCATAAATCATAATAAAACATCATATGATATCTATTACATAAACCAAAAGACAGTTGCATCATATCTGAAATGAATGTAGCACCATTATTAATCATTCAATACTTTTCACAATCAGGATATATGATTTATGGAAAGCATCAAGCAATGTATAAATGAGTAACAAAGTTATAATTCATGTTCATAACTTAGAAATTAGTTAAATGATTTCTAGAGATACATGATTTATAGACCTAATATATGATTTAGTGTAGGTGTCAGTCAACCATTAAGAAAATCCGAGACAGTTTTCTGTTCTGAAAAACAGCTTTTAAAATACTTTTTAAAATAACTGTGAGTTATTTCACATTTTTGCTGTTACAATGTATGCAACAGCAGTGTTTTATACTGCTCCATCCTAGATTGTGGAAACCGTATGCAAAACTATATAAACAATTCCTATTTCTATGAGAAAAAGCAAATTTGGTGGATGATGCTGTATCTGTTCTGTATCATCTGTGGTGCAGATGGGGTTGAGGAAAGGGATTACTCCCCTTTGCCCAGTGCTTCCTTTGACTGGAGCAGTGTCCTCAGCTTTGGGTCCTCCAGGAGAAATTCTGATGGATTTCCCTCTCTAAAGGAGAGGGACCCTCAGCCAAGATCATCAGGAAATTGAGAGCCTGCCCTGTGAAGAGGGGCTAAGTGGGTGTGACTGGCACATCCTGGAGAGGAGAGAACTTCCCTGGGCAGGGCTGGGGGTGCTCAGAGACACCTGCTACAGCCTCTGAGGGGATTCTCAAGGACACTGAGGTAGACTTAGTATTGAAGTGCTTGGGGGAAAACAAGAGCAAACTAGTCACAAATAGAAACAGAGAAACATCTAACAAGATATACGGGGGGATAAAACTCAGTACTATTAGAATATATTGGTATTAACACACGTTTCTTAAGAGGTAATGGAATCTTCACCCTTGGAAATTTTCATTATTCAGAGCCCTGAGTATCTTGGTGAATTCAGAGATGTCTCTGCTTTAAGCATGGGATTGAATTAGAGAAATGCCAAGGGCCCTTAAAAACCTCAGTGCGTAGCTGACCTATGATTCTATGTTCTTGCCCTGTTTTGAAATGTTTCAATGTTTAGTATTTTTATTTTCCTGCAGCAGAATAGAAATTAAAGTGTTTTTCCTAGAGAGCAAAATAGACCGATACTTGAGTACCATGCTGTCTCCAGGCTCTCTGGTGACCAAAGGTCTTGGGATTTTTTATACTTACGGGGAAAGAAGGATTAGAGTTAAAAAAAACACTCATATTTTAGTAAAGTTGCATAAATAAACAGTTTGATATTTGAAAAACAAGCAGTGGAAAATGTAAAAATTCTTTAGTACAAACTAAAATAATGAGAATACGGTAACATATATATTCTTCACTGCAACACTAGAGATTAATCAGGTTTGAGTGACTAGAGATTATTAAAAATAAACTAGGAAGTGGAAGAGTAGACTGAATGAGACATGGGCCAATAACAAGAATTAATTCTGCAGGTGACAGCTTTGGCTGAACTTGTGTTCGGACAAGTACAGGCCCATGAATTATGACTAATTTTTGATTCAGGAGAAATCATCACGGAATAAAGAGTTTAGATCTCAATGTCTAAGCATATGTTAGAGACAGAGGTCAGAGGGGCTGAACTAATTCTGAGTCTGCTTTGGATTCCCCAGTTTTGCTTAATTGAGGGCTGGTGCAAACAAGGAGCATAAGAGTAGGTTAAGGGTGTACTTACGGTTTGTAACTTGCAAACATTTCTATGATCAGGATATGGATTTGGAATTCAGTTTACAGTACAAGCCTACAGGAATATATGATATGGATTTATCTCCTTCTGAAGGCTAAATTGAATACTGACACAAACAGAAATAATCCATAAAAATGTTGTTTTGGAGAGGGCAGAATTGCTCTTTATCAGATTTCTAAGATGTTATTAAGAACAGAAGCCACGTAAATTTGACCTTTGTACCAGACAAATTGACAGAAAATACAACAAACACTGTAACTAATAAATATATGGATAAATATGATGTATTGTGGATTCAGATAATGTTGTTCTTTTTCAAAAGCTTTTCAACTTTTTTTTTTTTTTTTAAGACTCTGAAAGATACCAAACTGTCATGGTAGAAAAGGTAAAGAGAACTATAAAAAGGAGAGCTACATGGGAATTTTATTTTTCAAAATCTCAAAGAAAAACAGCTAAAAGAGTAAAATCTCCACAGACACAATGAAGAGTACTTAAAGGCACTGTTCTGTATGTTCTGAAGAATACATACCACCTACCAAACAAAAACTTGAGGAAGTCCAGAAGGAATATGACAAGGGCAAGGGAGGTCATTAGAAGCAAGAAAGCTTTCAGAAAGTTCTCTTTCTAACCAAATAAGAAAAAAGGAAAAAGTCATACCCTTCAGCTGGAAAAAAATAAGATAAACAACAAGAAATGATGGGAGATGTTCTCAGGTTTACAGCACATGCCAACATGCAGCTCTCTACATCTAAGGTGTTTGGTTAAACTCTGGCTGGATTGTGCCTGAAATCACTGTCTCCACATTGCAGTGCCTTCTGAAGTCACGTACTCCAGCTAGCCATGGTATATTGGTGCATCACTCAAAGTGCTGACCTGCTAATTACAATGAGCAATGTCTCTCTTTAATATTTCCCACTCTGTGAAGAGGAGTGGAAAGTGTCAGGTACAGGTTTTTTGTTTCCTTTTTTTCAGAAGAAGTCCAGAGAAGGAAACAGGAGCTACAAGATAATGAGACATAAAATTGTTCAGGAAAAACTTAAAGAAACTGTTTTGTTTTTTTAAAAGAGCAGAAAATAGAAATCTCACCTATTTGGGAATAAAGAGCACAGTGTTTGCAAACATAAAAATTTGCCTCAAAATCGATTGAAAGAAGTTCTTATATTCTTAAAGTCCTTTGTAGATTAATAATCTGTTAAATGTTAAAAGGGAGGAAATAAGAATTAAAAAGTTTCTTGCAAAAAGGAAGGGTTTTGCATGAGTCTGTGGTATGAGATCTTTTTTAACATATTGATTTGGAGAAGTTTGCAAAGAGATAAAAAGTTCACTGGTGATAGGGAGATATTCTGTAAAAGTTAAATCTCAAGAGTAAGATTTGATAATGCAGTATGTCTGAGAGATAAAGTGCCAGTCAGAATTCAAAGTTGGTACACGTGGCAGTGATACAATCTGTTTGCCATTTCACTGCTGGGTGAGAAAATTGTTAAGTATTCAGAAACAGTGACAGGCTTCAATGAAATTAGGAAGTTGGCAAAGACATAAAAATGCATTTTCAGGTATGCTTTTCTGAAAACATCATCTCCCTAATTAGAAGAGACAAAAATGGAGAATAGAATTCTGAGAATTATTATGGATTACATAAAGAAAAAAATTAGTATGACATATATTCTTGTGTTTTGAATATGATCTGCTGTTATAGTTACATCAGCAGAGGACTATATTTTAAGGTTTTGACTAAGGAAGCAGAATGATCAAACCTGTGCAACATTTTTTGCATGCTAAAAAAACACATTTCAGCCTGGAGGAGATGTAATTGAATAGTGACCTGAAACAAAGGTTTCTAAAAAGGGAAAAGGAAGAAACTTCTCACTTTGTAACGAAAGTTAACACCTAATGAAAGGTTGTAGCAAGCATATTTAGAACAAACTCCCTTTTTCTTTCACAGTATGCTAATTCTGTCTTGGATCTCTCTGCTACTGTTCAAGGTAGGAATAGGCACTGCTGTTGCTGGTCTGGCAGCAGCATGGAGAATAGGAAGTCCATAATCTGATATTTGACAGAAGGTAGGAGGGCACACAGAAGTTACCCTGTTAGTGATCTGGTAACACCCGTGAAGAGCGGTGGCATTTTAAACTAGACAAAGCTTTGGGCTAGACAAATGTTATTTTTTTAACACAAATCTGTAGTCCAAACTTCACAGAGAAACAAAGGTCAAAACAAAGCTCCACAGAATAAGGAGATTTCATTCAAGCTAAATGTAGCCATATAAAAGCTACCAGGCATTCAGATTCTTTCTGGAGTAATTTTGGAGAAAAACACCTCTAGGGCAGAGGAAACAAGGTCACTTTACTTACGAAGGATATGTAAAGTGTAAAGAATTTGTTGCTGTACCCAGTGACACCTTTGCCTCTATAAAATGGAGAGACATGGACTTGAAGAGTGTGGCACTCTGTGGATAAAATTCATCAGGATGGCCTCACTCAAAGAGGTGGTCAATAGCTTGACGTCCAGATGGAAAGGAGTGATAAGTGGCATTCCTCAAGTGTCAGTATTGGGACTGGCACACTGTGACATCCTTGTTGGCATCCATGGGCAGTGGGAGCCAGGGCACCTTCAGCAAGTTTGTGCAGTCACCACACTGGTGGAAGAGATGCCATATCGAAGGGATGTTGTACAGAGGGACCTTGACAGGCCGGAGAGAGGGATTTCTGTGAACTTTATGAAATTCAAAAAGTGCAAGGTTCTGCAGCTGAGTCAGGGCAATCCCAAGCACAGGTATGGGCCAGGTGGGGCACAGATCGAAGGGAAGGATTTGGGGATATTCATCAGCACATAGTTCAATGTGACTCATCAGGAAAAGGTCACAGGCCAGAAAGCCAGCTCCATCCTGGACTTGATCACAACAGGCACCACCTCCTTGTGGAGGGAGGGAGTTGATCCCTCTACTCTGCTCTCATGAGAGACCTCCTGGAGCACTGTGTACAGGTTTGGGGCCCCCAAGAAAGACATTGACCTGTTGGAACAACTCCAGAGCAAGGCTCTGAGAGTGATCACACACCTGGAGTACTTCTGTGAGGTGAGAGAGTTGGGATTGTGCAGCCTGGAGAAGAGAAGGTTCTAGGGAGACCACATTGCAGCCTTCCAGTATCTAAAGGGGTCTCACCAGAAGGCTGGAGAAGGGATTTTCAGAAGGTCATGTAGGGACAGGGCAAGGGGGGAATGATATTAAGCTGAATGTTCAGACTAGATACTGGGAAAAAATTCTTTACTGTGAGGATAGCAAAGAAGTAGAACAGATTTCCCAGAGAGGTCATGGGTTCCCCATCCTGGAGATGTTGGAGGCCGGGCTGGAAAGGGCCCTGTTTAATGGGATCTGTGGGAGGTTGGAATTAGATGATCTTTAGGGTCCTTTACAACCTAAAGCATTCTATGATGTTATGTACCTTGCAAAGGGATTAATTCTTTCCGATTTATGTTTCTTTCCAAATTTAAAATGTGATTGGATGAGTACTTTTAATATATGAAATATTTAAGGTCACCTGCTATTTCTTATTTTTTTATTATTATTTGTTTTTTTAATTAGGACCCTGACTAAGAGAGCGCAAATATTAATGCTATCTTAACAAGGCCATCCTGCAATCCATGCATTTTCCAGGATTTTATCAATTAAGAAAAGGTATTTATTCTCAACGTAAACACAATAAAAGAAAGTAAGATTTTTCAGACCCGAAGATTTGACTAACAACTGCTACAATGTTCATCAAACAATAGTTGTCCATTGTTCTAAAAAGTTGTTTTTAGCATAAAGAAGTGATTACTAAACTAAGCTACTTCCGAATGATTCATAGTAATTAATGTTGTTGAGCAGCTGAGAATGTTTCTCCAGTACTTCAGGAATTATTTTTGCATTTTCATTAGATAGTGATTGAACAAAGAAGATAAAAGACAAAACCTTTTATTAACTTGAAACTATCATCACTGTCCAGATAAGTATCTAATTCCACATAAATTATTCTTTAGCATCCAAATTCTTTTTTGGTTCATTTGATTTTAGTCTGATTCTGAACATAAAATTCAGGTCCTTCAAAGTTCAATTACTTCTATGTCATGTAATTCATCTTAATTTAATCATAAAATAAAAAATAACACCGTCACTGTTTTAGAGCTAAACTGTCAGGAAGGAATGTCTTTACTTGTGTAAAGATTCTTATGCATCTATAATCCTCACACATTTAACAAAAATATTTGAAATAATCATTCTATTTGAAATAATTAATATTATTTTTGGAAGGCTGGTAGAAGATTCAGTCCATCAAAACATGAGAATAAATATTGCTTTTCTTTTGTGCACTCTTATAAAACATTGATGTTTTAAAGGCCAGTTTTGATGAAAGAAAGGATGAATGCTCACTTGGGGCCCCAGTTTGGGAATTAGGAATGAAATACATTGATTATTTAATAACCAAAAGTTGCAGTCTCTTCTGGATTTGGTTTTGTTAAACTGTGTAACTGTTATATAACTATTTTTATGTTCTTAAAATATCCTAAAATGTCTCCCAGAGTAAAAATTATTTTGAGAGTTTTTTACAATTTTTTATAGTTTTATTCTAATTCACTGAATACCTTATTCAGCTCTTTTAATTATCATCATTAGTTTGCCACTGGATTTAGGGATTTGTGCTTGGATTTATTTGGAATAGTTTTAGGCATTTTTTCAAAGCGTATGTCAGAAAGTATCACGAATGACCTTCCTTATGTTACCCTACAAAAGACAGAACTGTTGGATTGCTTTCTTAAGCTGTTGATCCTAGAAGCATATGGGGAAATTGCACAGTACAAGCTTTATGCTTCACCACCTTATCAGTGTAATGAAAGAGCACATTGGGCATTCAACCAGGGCTGCAACCCAACAGCTCCACCTTGGGTGTGCTGACTCAGCTTCCACAGTGCAAGATGGAAGCAGATTACAACTTACGCATTAAAATCAGAGCATGCTGCAGTTAGTGGAGAATAGGAAAAATAAAAGTGTTCTTACCAGTTTTAAAAAATGTGCTCAGCTTCAAAAGAGAAAATTTAAGAGCGTGCTAGTGAGTTGTCAGAAAACAATTAACCGTGCTGCCAGCATTTCAGGTTAAATGTGCTAAGAAAATTACTTCAAAACAGGCACTGATTTCAAGTTTTTAATTTGGCTACACAGTCCATATGGAAAAACACAGGAGAGTATGTAAATAAAAGGAAACAGACTGGGGCAGTAAAAGGAAATGGATATAGTTTTATTTTCCTATATTTAGGCTTTTCCTTTGTTTGGTTGCTTGCTATAGCTTAAGATTTCCCTGTCTACATTAGCACTTTTTTTTTTATTTGATTGTGTAAAGGTTTTATCTTTCATTTTTAGATAGTTTTATGTGTGACTCTGTATCTAAGCACAGTTTCAGTCAAGAAAAGTATCTTGGATATCAAAATATATGACTAACAAACTGGGAGTACCTTCTAAGGTTTTTCCTCAGAGCTGGTTTTGTCTGACTTCCATTGAATAATATCTTAGAAATTTTGGAAGTTAAAATTTTGGACCTGTAAGTAATATCTCACTGATTCTCAGTGGACTCTGTGAATAGCAACCTTACACTTTTATTTAGGTACTGATTTTACTTTGCATGTGTTTTACAATAAGATTGTATATACTTATATTAATCAATGAAACAAATTCCCATAATACTTTGCAATTCAGTTTTGGAATGGCTAAACTTATGACCTCTAGTCTAGCCGATACTTTGGGGAACTCATTAGCCTGTGTATCTAGAAATGCCTTTTATAGCAAATGAGACTGATTTGTACATCCTGTCATTTTCCATATTCTTCTTTTAAAGTAACCCAGCAAAGCAGTTACCAGAAAAGACCTGTCTGAATGATATTTTAAGTTACTGGTATTTCTGTTGTCAAAGATTAAGCAGGTGGGAATTATGCAAATCGGTGGGAATTAGTGAACTGTAGGCTTCAGAGAGAGTAAAAACCTGAGTAGCTAATTGCACATTATGGACTTACTGTATTTTTGCTGTCATATTGTAAGGGACAAGAGAGCAGAGGAGCCAAGAAACACATTTATCTACTGGTTAATTAGAGTCTTGATCAATAAATTGGTTGAGCTGAATGTGAATGGTTTCTTGAAAGATTTCTAACCCAATTATACTAAACAGTCAAATTTTAAAAATCTGTTTCCCATTTAGTTTTCATATTTAGACACTATATAAGAATAAATAAATAAATAAATAAAATAAAATATGAAATAAATGTAAAAACTAAATTAAAACAAGTCAAGAAATTGTGCAACACCTGAAGGATACCAGAACAAATTCAATAATGCGGTATTTCACTTTGTTAAAAGTCAGCAAGATCCAGTAAATTCAGTAAGGTTAATGGACTTGAACTTGAGTAGGAAGAAAAGTAGAAAGAAATATTTTAATTTATGATTAGGGAAGTAATAAAACCACAGAAACCTGTCATAAAAAACTTGTCCATTTTATTCTACTTAATATGATAAGACAAATTACCATAATAAATTATGCAAGAAAGATACTCTACCTTGGTGAAATTAAAGTGAGTGTTGCCCTCTACTGAGGACAAAATTTTATTCCTAAGAAGAGGAACACTTGTGAAGATGTTTATCTACTTTGCAAATCAAAAGTAGATGTGTAAAAGTGATGAGTAAGTGAGGATGTGTAAAAAGTAGATGTGTTCTGTTCTTTCTAGAGTCCATTGAGGCTGGTCTCATGGTTAATGAGAAGTCATCCTCTCCTACTTTGAGTGACACCCAAAAGCACAAGCTTCCCTTTTTTTTTTTTTAACTACCTAATTCTAATAAATTTGAAGGGTAGATTGCTTTAGGTATAATGGTAGATTTGAGGTAGATTAATTTTTAGGTATAATGAGAAAGGTCAGAAATTCAGCTAAGTTCCCAATTATGTATCCCGTCTTTTTTGTTGGTTTTCATTAAAATTATTATTTTAGCACATTCTTTTGTAAAAATACTAGCTTTTTCTACTATTACCACCACTACAATTGCTAAACAGCAAAGATAATGACCTTAAATTTAAGATGATGCAAAACTGTAAAGAAGAGAAGACATACACTACTGCATATTCTCTCAAAAAGTATTTTCTAGCTTTTGATCACTGCTTTTTTGATTCCATTTAGATACCAGACTCCCATTGGAAAACTGAGTATTAGACATGTTAATTGTATCTACCAGCTTTTTTGAGATTAAAAAAGCTCAGAGAGATCATGAGTGTTTTCACTCCTTAGGAGAAGAAGAGGCAGAATTTACAACACGCTGATGTTGTAGTCATAATTCATATAAAATATATATTGGTATAAAAAGTACTCAGACTGAAAATCAGCCCTGAAAACCACCTGTTAATGATGATGCAGAATGTTACACCTCCAAGAACAGCATAGATGGCCAGCTGAGACTTAGGTGGCTGATAAACAGGATTGTGCCTGTGCCTGGGCCTGTGGTTACAGGCTGAGGATCTGAAAAGTGGAGAAAAAAACCTGTGTGCAGCATGTGCTGTTGGAGGCATTTTGGAGCCTGGGGGTCAGTCTGCACCCCAGTCAGTCCTGTGGGGGACCTCAAGAGTGGAACTCATCAGCACTCATATTTGTCTGCTCTGAAAGCCCACTCAGACACATGTAAATCAAAATGTTTTGACATCCTTGAAACCAGTCCAGCTTTATAGAAAATTTTCTGTGTTTGAATCCATTTACCAATATTTATTATGTTGAAGTTCTGGAGAGTAGACAAGGTCTGTTCTTTCCACTGAACTGGCAGTTTTCACTTCTCATTTATGAATGGTTGATTATTTAAAGAAAAAAATATATAGGTTAGGGAATTGTGATATCAATAGTTGCAATAATTTGAAAAAAGTCATTTAACATCCATGTCTTTTCTACTCTAACTAAAAGAAAAAAGTCTTATATGGCATTAATTCATCTATGGTTAAGATTTGGTTATGGTTTTTATCTATGGTTATGGTTTCTATCCTTAACTAGGAAAGAAATTGTCAAAACTTTATAAATCTGAAACTTAATTCTTGGGTTTATAACATGTATGACTGCTTTAGGATAAAGCTTAATGAAGCTTGCTCACTCAAAAGGAAACAAAACTCTTGCCATTAATAGAAGAAGGAAGGTGAAAGGTAAACTGGTTTGTCTATATACAGTACACTTTGGAAAAATCTACACCCAGTCATCACTTTCAGGTTAATATTGTACCAAATGAATGTAGCTTTCTGATAACTAAGCAGATACCAAAGTACCATTAAACTGTATGAAACTTCATTGTCAATGCTCAAAATTGCATGTCGATTCTACTAGAAATCCAAAAGGTTGTGTAAACCATACTTTGAAGCATTAGTGGGCCTATAAGGCAATGTTATCTAAGATTGTTTGTCATATGTGTATGACTTTTCATTTGAAGGTGGCAGCAGTGCAAATTTTTAAGATATTCCCCTTTAAGCCAGAAATCTAACCACTAGCTATATGATGGTCCTAAATGTGTAGGAAATAGCACTGGAACAAGGTAGGCGAGAAGATTGTGCTGTCATTTTGTTAGTAAACATAAACTCTGAAATCTCCCTGCTTTTACACCACAGAGATCCAAAATTGCAAAGGTAAAAGTGAAGGTATCTAGCCTTATAGTGGGATGTGAGCTACTTGTGTTTAGCCACCACTGATTTCAGACAATGTATTTGGAAAAAAGCAACCTGATAAAGCACCAGATCTTAATCTTTTTCTGGACAGTGAAGAAGAAAAATCATAGAAGCCAGATTTAGTTTGAATTCTCAACCCTGGAAATATTTTTTTCAAAACAGTCAAAACATGTAGTCACAGGATCACATGTCAGGTACAGTTTACTTTTGGGTGGCCAGGGCAGTGTCCATCTGAGTTTTGAATATCTTCAAGGTGGAGCCTACACAGAATCTCTGACCCATTTCCATTATTTGACATCCTACAGAATGTAAAATATTCTTCTCTATGCCAGGGCATAATTTCAGCTGTCAGCTTATGTCCATTGCTTCTTCTCCTTTCATTATGTATCTCTGAACATAATATTCCAACATTTCTTCCCCCTTTGGGGTAGCTGTACATATATATTAAAAAAAAACCCAACAAAAACCAACAAACAACAAACAACAAACCAACCAAACAACCAAAACAGAGAAAGAAATTAAAAAGAACCACACACAAACCCCCAATATATAGAAATTAGGTTAAGTGGATAATTTCTGTGCTTATCTCAACTTGTGATTTCATCTCTACATTCTTCATATTGACTGATGGCCCAAGCAAGCACAGAGTCAGTACAAAGCAGAACCCTTTATTATGACTTTTTCTCTGTGTTCTACCTCTTTTCCTTTCTTCTCCTCACATTTTATCATATGTCCATGTCACTGGCAGGGGCTTGCCTTTTTTTCTAAATCATTGTTCCAGAAGAAAAATGAGAGGTGAACTGCATTTTGTTGGGCTCATGGTAATAATCCTTCAATGAGAGACTGTGAGCAGCTTTTCTGGGCAAGACAGATGTCTTGAATGAGCTGCCAGATGGAAGAAAAAAACAAAAAAAGAAATAGAAAGAGACATATGTTCGGCATGTAATACAAACTAGAATTTGTAGTATGATAATACAGAAATCTTTCATATTGAAACCTCTTAAACTTTTATTTATGCATATAGACAGTCTGACTATAATATCAGTGGTTGGTTTTATTTCCAGTTAAAATATCCATCCACTTCATGTAAGGAGATGGCCCACTCATTCTGCTTTAGCTCTTAAGTGTTTAGTAAGAAAAAGAAAACAAATTGAGAAATATGTTAAACATCTGCAGGTACTTCTCTCCTCTCCTCTCC
>VZTB01011854.1:129614-149992 GCA_013397245.1 Thryothorus ludovicianus | reverse complement strand
CCTCTCCTCGAGTCTCCTCGAGTCTCCTCGAGTCTCCTCTCCTCGAGTCTCCTCTCCTTGAGTCTCCTCTCCTCGAGTCTCCAATATATTTCATTATTTTGCGGGGGTTTTTTGTGGAGTTCCCCAGTCATATTCTTTTAACCTTAGCAGCAGAGCCATCAATAGCTATATTTGTGTGGATGTTTCTGATTTATTGCAAAGATCAAATTTCCTTTGAGAAGATAAAGAACTTGGCTATCTTTGTATGCATAGGCCCTGAATTGAAACAGATATGTATATTGGTGTGCTGGAAGGAGTGAGCAGTGATATTTTTTGTTGTAGAAAAAACCAGAAGAGCTTAGATTTTATCTAATCTTTTTTCTCCTAAAACCTATGAATGAAAATTAAAAAATAAAAGAGTTTCACATACAAACTTTATCTATAAAGTTTCTTCTGTACAAAAGAAAGAAATTTCTTGGCCCACAGAAGAATTGCCCACAATAAATTCTAAATGATCCTTACACATTTTCACAGATAATTTACAATGTTCAAAGCAAGCAGAGGCACTCAGAGTCCTGACAATAATATAAGCACTAATTGAAAAGCCATGTACAATTAAATAATAATATGCAATTGGATAGATAGGGAGAAAGACCTCAGAATTTCATTTTTTAATGATCCATCAACAGAAGATATCTTCCAAATTATATCAGGTAATCAATTTAGCAGGAAGCAATCAGGACACTGAAAAATTCTAGTTCCAAATGTGTTTTCTGAAACATCCTTTCTACCAAACAAAATAATAAATAATTTAAATATGCTCAAATTCTGATCTTCATTTAGGATTATTATTGCAGTACATAACTGGTAGAATATAGAGCCATAGGAGTGCATCAAAATGTTTATGAGGAACATTTTAATTTACTCATTTAATACATACTGTTAACATTCTTCAAATTTTAGCAACAATATATTCCTTTCTTAATTTCTGTGTTGCTGTTCTCTACCTTGTCATTATGACTTTATATGTGATGACAAAAAGAATAAAAAAAAAATTAAAACATTCGAGTTTTATCATGGTTTACTTACAGTGCATTTTGCACATTTCTTTCTTTCTCAGCCAAGTAACACTGTAGTAGAGGCAGATTTTTCTCTCAGTGCTTCTTGAGGCAAATCTGAATAAGAGAAATGGATGATTTTGATCTAAGAAAATAGAACTGTTTTACAGAGTGAGGACGAGTATCTCAATAACTGTGAAGGAATAGCTGCAGAGCAAAGGGCGAGATCCTCTCATCATACGAAGCCTTTGGGGAATATCATTCTTACTTAGATGAGCTCTTTGGACAAGCTCTACAGCAAATTTGGGAATGAAAAAAAAAGGAAAATATTTTACTGCCAAGAAAAGGTCAGGATGTTTAATACAGTAACAGTAAAGGATGCATTCTATGTTTCAAAGCACAATTATTTTTAGTTCAAGGTGTGATATGTCAGGTACATGTATTTTCTCTCTCTGACTTTTTTATTGTATCAGAAACATGCAAGACATCTCTGCTGCTCTCCTGATTACTGACAAGTTTTATTTCATTTGACTTCAGCTGTATTCACTCTATTTTGATTCTTTTGGGAGACCAAACATGCACTTCATAATGACAAGTCTTGGGGATTTTACTTGAAATAGCCACTCTACCCCTTTTCAACTTACATGATTTTCATGTATTTTGAATGTATCACTCAGAGATAAAATTAAGTGATAAATGAAGACACCACATACACCACCATGCTGTAAATTATTATACTGTACCTTAAACACCTTTTTGCAAAACCAACAGACTGCTAAAATAGCATGGAATGTAAAAGACATTTGTATTTCACAAGGACAAAAAAATCTATGAGTGTTAGCTGTAGTAAGTGAGCTGTTGGGGTTTTTTAATTGTGTTTATGTATATTGAAAACTGTAACAGTTTCTCTACATTACAGGAAAACAGCTTTTAACTTAGAACTTGTGTTTTGGAGAAGGGAAACTAGTGAAGCAGTTATTTTTAGACCTGAATTCAATGGGAAAGGGCTGGTTAAGAGTTGAATGTAGAAGGTAGTTTGAGTGCAAGTCATCTCAAAAGACCAGTGAACAGTCTTCCAAGAACAGAAGAAGTGTGAGAAAAAAACATTGAGAGAAAACTGGGTTTCAAATAAACAGACTTTAGCAAATGCAGGTATGGAAGCAATATAAGGAACATATTGCAGTATAATTAATATCTGAAATAGACTCTTCAGAATGCAACACTAAACTAGTCTGATGTCAAAGAAAGGCAAAAAGGCTGAGAGAGACTCCTGCAGCAGAAAGAAATTCTAGGATGCTGGAAATTGCTACGTGTCTAAGAATAATTTTGCAGAAGAATAGAACAAATTTATAGAGATAAAATTGGAAAAAGTAGGGAGTAAAATTACTTAAAGCCATGTAAAAATAACCAAAGAAAAAGTTTTGTAAGTGCATCAGAAATAAGAAAAATTCAGTGCTTATTTCTAAGCAGAGCATAGAATTGAGCTTTAAGTCTACATGAGTATGCATTTATATATATATTAGTACAAGAATCATTTTTTTTACTAGTAAATTACAGGATTCCCAGATGAAAAATCTCAGAGGGGGATTTGAAGCTGTATTCTTTTTTTCTGTTATAGACCTAGTAGTTTAGTGAGGCTATTACAAAAAATAAAAACTTTTATAACTGAAGCAAATTAGGGAAAGACCAGGGGAGGAGTGGTTTTCCCAAACAGTGAAATGATTCCTCAAACTATGCAATTTAATAATTGATATATTAAAAAAAGTTACATATAGTATTACTGAGGAACACTAGAGTGTAAAAGGTAGTGATAAGAATACAAAAACTTAAAAATATCTACACATCATGAGTGCAGTTTGTCAGGACAATTGGTGCAGAAGAGGATCAAAACCTCATTTCCTCACAAAGAAACCTTTATTTTTCATGTATCCAAAATACTCATGATACTGCTGTGACTGCTGGGGATGGATCTGTGCAGAGCCAGGAGCTGGATTCAGTGATCCTTGTGGATCCCTTCCAACTCAATGTACTCCAAGATTCTGTGATTTTGTTATTATCCATGTAACTGCCTAATCTTATCCTGAATCTTGCCAAATGTTGTTGGTTATTCCTTGTCTCTGCTTATTTTTATCTTTGGTAATGTAATTGGGAGTAAAGAACAGATCCAAAAGTGAACTGTTGAAACTCAGACTTTGCAGTCACCTGCCATGTGTTTGATATCAGGGTCCAACTGCACAGTACACAATTGGGATTTTGTGTCATAATTCACTTGTAGATTGGTTTACAGATAAGAGATAAAAATTTGTGGATCTTGTTCCATTCCTTTCAGAAAACAGAACTAGCATTCATAACTTAATGTTTTGTTGTGGTGGAGGTTTTTTTAATGCTTTTTTTTTTTTCTCTAGAGTTAGAGGCACAAAAATTCTTAAGTCTAGTCTATGGCTACACAAAATATCTTGAATTTTCCAGCTGATTCATATGACTGAGCCAATCATTTGTTCTATGGCCCAACTCAGAGAGTAAATCTCTAGCAAATTTTGCCTCTGTGATGAGTAGAAATGAACTAAAGATGAGTAGCAATAAGCAAAACATTTCTCTCAACTTGGCTAAAATTTCATTTAATTGTCGTTGATTTATATTAATTTTATTCATTGTGTGATGAGACACTAAAGTTGTTATGGTCCTTGAAGTCAATGTTGGTAGAAAACTTGTTATGCTGTGTACAGTAAAGCTGTCATCAAGGCTTTATGGTTAAAAAAGGTTTTATTTGATAGATAAAATGGGATTTTTAACGCATTTTTTTTGATGACCAGGAGAAAGAAAAATATATTAACAGATAATCTGCAAAATTAATGCTAGCTCTGCAAAAGTAATGCTAACTCCATAGAGTGCATTCTAAGTTCTTGGAAGGAAGATGTCCAGAGAACCAGAGACCTGTGTTGAGGCTGTTGGAAGATCTCCCTGCTCCCCCAGGTCTTCCCTACCCATTTGGTTCCAGGTGCTGTTCTAGCAGCAGCTTACACTTTCAGACCCCTCTTCCTCTGCCTGCTCCATCTCAGCCCTCTCCAAGCTTTCAGGCCCAGCTTTTGCTCATTTTCCCCTCTGGGGAGGGTCCTGCTGCTGGAAGGTGAGACACCTCCAGAGGGGAGTGCTCAGGATGGGGCAGACAATGGCCTCATCCATTGCTGCCAGCCCCATCCCCTGAAAAGAGCACACCATCAGAAAATGTGTCACCTGTCAGAGTTCGCATTGTTACTCCATTTGAAAGGAGTCAGGGATTTCATGTAATATAAACAGGGCTTCCTCATATAAGCAGGAGAAACATCTTCAATGTTAAATCCACTGAGCATTGCAAAAGCTCTCAGTACTGCTGTTCAGACTTTAAAATGCATTCATAGACTGATTCACTTCACTTTGATCTCATCTGTATTATTTCTATTACCTAAGCCTTTCAGGTTAGCCTTTCAGTTGACAGAACTATTGTACTCTCTTTCACAAGCCCACAAATTTTACTGAGTAATTAAGGTTTGATTCTGTGAGCTGAAATAAATGAAAATTTTCTTTTCATATAATGTCTGTAATAAGAATCCTGCTCTGCCATATCACTATAAGGAGAGCAGACTTCTGACAACACCAGTGTTCGAGGCAAATCTCTCTCTAAAGAGGAAACAAGGTTAGATGGAGCTCTGCTGGAAATCCTTTTATTTGCCATGATGCCAAACATCAAACTACAAAATCATTTCACTCTCATTATTAACTTTTGCAAGAGATGTACTGATTTCCACTGAGCTGTTTTCAAGTCAGTAGGGGAAAAGAAAGATGTCTTTATCAGCAGAGAAGGAGATGAATAGAATTAAAGGAAATTTGATGAGGTGTAAACAAAGTAGCAGCTTGAGCTGGAGGGTGAACTGTAAATTGCAAGATGGTAGTGAGAAAAAGAACAGTTTGCAAAATTAGCTTAAAAACTGTTAAGCATCAAAGCAAACAACAGGACATTTTTAAAGCTTATTTAACAATACGTTAAAGTAGTGTTTAAATCAAGACAACGAACAAAAATATTTCCACCATAAAGTAAAGTACAGTAGCTTCCTCAGATTCACCTCACACTGCTTCACTGCTTCAGGGTCAACTCTAGCACTGTGCCAGATATTCTACAGTACTCTTGTGTTGAAAGGCATAAAAATGAACCTTGTATATTTTAAATGCCTTCACCTAGATTCTGAGTTATTAAAACATGTTTGGAAACAAATTGCTTGACAAGTGCAAATTGATTTTCCTCTCTTGCAAATTTTGTTTTTTTTTAGTTTTTGACAGAACATTAATTGTCATAGCTTAAATAGATGAATTTTCTTGGTATATGTAGCTGTGTTATTCATTAGAACTACCAAAGTAAAACAACATTTGAGTTTGGCTGGACTGGCATAGAAAAGTGTAACTATTTTTAAAGATGAAAAGTATTTTCTGCTTGTGTATAAATAAAACCTTTTTTCCAAGTAAGTCTTGGTCTAGAACAGTACACCATCCTATAACTTACTCTTTTTTCTCTTTACTGCAGAATGGTTGAC
The DNA here is from genome assembly GCA_013397245.1 of Thryothorus ludovicianus. Lineage (NCBI taxonomy): Eukaryota > Metazoa > Chordata > Aves > Passeriformes > Certhiidae > Thryothorus > Thryothorus ludovicianus. Next base: position 144,390 of record VZTB01011854.1, on the reverse strand, counting down.
ATCATTATATGCTACTATCCTCCTATTTATTAAAAAAGCCCCTGCATACAAATATCCTTATAGTCACTCTCATGTGTAACGTGTGGCTTTAGAAGTGACCTGATACGTGCAAGTCTTGATCCAAAGTGCTTGATTTTGAAATCAGCTGCATATTCAGCCCATACTGACATTGGGAGGATAACCTCTTTTCCACTGGAGAAAAAAGAAACTGCAGGGTCAAGGATGTCTTCAAAATGTGGTTGATTTAAACTTCTTTGAATGTTTAACTTGAAAATCTGGAAAAAGAGCAAGCATTGGCACCAGTGAAAGGGAATCTTCTGGAATGGAGTATATGTGATATCTGTAAAAAGCAGAAACTACAGAATTGTCACATTTGTGAAGTGCTATTTCAGCACACCAACATTCAAAAGATTCAGCTTTATAACATCTGAAAAGGCTCTCATGGATACACAAAGCTGTAGTTGAATGGAAAATCTCATTTAAACATGAAAAATATCCAATTTTTGTTCAAATTGAGTGCCCTGTTTCAGAGATGTTACTTGTCTTTTGCAACAAAACCCTGTACAATCATCTATTGTAAGTGGGCCATAATTTTTCTAATGTGTTCCAGCTCCATAAACATCAGAAGAAGCTTTGGAAAATATTCAGATTCCTCTTCAACATCTCATCTCAATCTTTAGCTGTAAACTGCTATGTGTGTTTTTATTATTCTTATTCTAAAAATTTAGGAGTGTGCCTACTTTTAAAAAGATGTTGCATATTTTCAAATTACAAATAACAAAAACTATTGCAGAAAAATGGGCTTTAAACTTTATTTAAGCAATTAAATACCAATGTATATTAAAAAAACAAACAAACAAACAAAGGAGACAGGAAGAAAGTCAGAAATTCTACATATGAGACTGAAAATAGTGTATAAGTTACCTTTTTAGTTTCTTCACATGACTCTTTTTATACAGGAATTTAGGAAAGAGTTTTAGAATATCTATGTAATAAAAATATATATAAAATATCATAAACATCACAATTAGGTCTTTACATCTCTTTCAACCTTACTAAAAATTAATAAGAATTGATTTTTTCACATTCTCTGATTATTTTATCTTCATAAGATATGTTGAATATTTTTCTGTTATTGTCAATTGTTCTCAGTCTGATATATACAATATATGAAATAACAGATTGAATATTAAGGATGCTTTGGATAATAAATATGCTGGTATATAAATGCACATGTGGAGGGAGGTACACTAAAATCATCAAAGCAAAGTAATTTGAAAATATAATACATTTTGTACATAGTTTAAAGCCCAAGGAACTTAGAGACGTTATGATTTGCAGAACGATTTTTTACACAATAAATAAACAGTTGAATTAGAAAGAATATGTTTTTCTTGTGATTTTTCTTCCTTAGTGCAAGCATCTGGATAAGTCTGAAGGTTGTTTGGTGATAAGTTTTGTGAGTCTAGTTCAGAGAAGATGTCACAATTTCCACAGAAGAAGAGCAAGAATGAAGAAGCTGAAAGATCTTCAACAGCTCTTTTCTTTTACACTGGATCAAGAAGAGCAGTAATGATGGTCCTGCCCACCAGTCACAGAAAGATACCAGCCTTTCAAACTCAGGACAGTCAGACATAACCCTTAGGAACAACTGCAATGTTGAAGGAGTTACAGGTACATCCAATGGCTCTGGCAATTCATGAGAAAACTTTTAGGGCAGCAAGAGCTTTAACTCCATGCCCCATCTTACAGATGGCACAGAAGAACTTTGCATTTTCCTAAAACTACTCTTCTCAGTCTTCCTAACTAGGATCTTAAACTTTTCCCTGTTCTCACCTTTCCTCCGTACCACCACCTCAGCCTGCTCTTCTAACTGCAGACCCTCTCTCAATTACTCAGATTCACATTTCATGTCTCCTGTCATATTGTTTTTGATGTGATGTATAGGCAAGGGAGGAAATACAGAATACAGATCTCCACACTTCAGACAACTTCTCAAGATGAACATATCTATTTTATTTCTGAGTTTAAGACAATGCTTCACTAGCCAAATGCTGAAAAAATTTAGGCAGCACATTGACCCAGTGGGACTTGAGCTCCCTGTCAATGTGATCCCATAACATTGTACTGAAAACCATTCAAGATTTATTGAGAAAGAAAAGAGAGAAAAAGGTATGATTTCTTGGTCTAGCACTAAAAGCACTCAGCCTTGAGGGGGAAATTGTAACTGTAATTTCTGCTCACAGGGTTGCATTTCACTCAGAGACTGAATAATTGAAATATAGACAGAACTTTAGAAAAAAGGGCCAGAACTTCCCCCTCACAGAGAAGGCAGTGGAAAAGTAACACTTTTCCTCTGTCTCTATATACTCTGTAACATCAAATTTGTCCTTGCTCAGCAGTGCAGCTCGGAGAACTTCACAATGTATATATTGATGATAGGGTGCTTTTGAGACTTGTGTGGGTTGGATCTCTGATAGGTTTTTGATTGAACTGAGCACCTACTTCCAGACAAATTCTCTGAGGTATTGCATAAAAGATAGATGGTGGTACTATAGCATACTTTTAGAAAAAATTAGCAACCACATCTGCCTTTAAAAGATACCTGAATATGTTCAGTAGTTTTAGAGCTCACCAGGCTGGGCTTCTTGAGATGCTTCAACATAAGAATGACACATTTTAGAACTTACACTAACCTATACAGGAAATGCAAATTGACTTTTTCAGTCAATGCACAGGCAGAGAGGCATACTCAAGACATGAAGAGAAATTTGAAGTCTGATCTTGGATTCTTTGAATAAGTTCTACCAAATTCCACTTAATTCCTGGTTTGTATAAGGGAAAAACAGTTATGCAAAAGTATTTAGGAGTCTAGTATCTCATAGAGAGTCTTATTTCCCTTTGAATTCAATTGAAATTGTGGTATATTTAAGCAGGGGTAGGAACTTAAAACTTTTGGAATTTGGTTATTTTATCCATGCTAGCATAATTTTGGAAGTGTGAATAACAAAGCTTCTTTGTAAAATAACAAAGCTTTGTAATTAGCTACAGAAATTTGATAAGTTTCAGGTTTAAATTCTTTCACAGATACAGGATATGATAAGGAAAGGATGTTTCAATAGCTACCTGCTTCGTTTGCTCAGTCCAGGTGTTGAGAACCAGTTGAATCTTTCTGCATCTTCCCAGGAGGATTAGCATTTGAAGACCTCACACCAAATCCCTGAATGCATTTAAAGAAGAAACCTTGGAGAGCAACATATTTTACCTATACCAAAAACTGAACACTATTGAATGTGAATCTTGTCTCCAAGATGACTTTCTGAAAGGTAATTTAATCTCCTCTCTGGACTTCTTTTTTGTGAAAACCAGTTACTTCAAAAGACTGTTGGTGTTTTCCTGCTGTTGAAGATCCTGTGGACATATGTGGTCTGGAAAGCAACCAAACACTTCAGCCCCTTGGCACCTGGGGTGTGCAGCTCAGACAAGACTGAAACTGCTATTTAGCAATGAATTAGGGATATGATTCAGAACATGCAGATGAGTAAGTGCATGCCAATTTTTTGTAGCCTTTTTTCCCGAGAACCACACTTCCAAGTGTCAAGTGGGTGAAGTCATACAAAGGTGTTTTGCTTTGAATCAAAGGGTCAAGTATTTCAATACAGGTTTGTCTTTGGAGTTAGTTTAGTGTAATACATGCTCTTTTCCCCTCCCCTTTTTCTAGCACTCTAGTTCCTGAAATATATATGATGATGCATGCAGCACAAATAACTGGTTACCATAGGAACAACTGTAATAGTGATCCCAAAGCAGGGTTGGCCTTTTTTTCAGGATTTTCTCTTTCCCCTTAATACCATACTTTGTACTTACATAAAGATTCTAGCCCCCTTTCATTTGCAAATCATTCTGGAAAAACGCTCCTATTTAATATGATTTAACTATAAATTGATAAAATTTCAATGCAGCAGCCTTCTGGCCTTATGCATATTTTTACTGATAAAGAGAGGAACATTAAAGGAATTTTGTATCCGTGACATTGTAAATGACAACCTTATGATAAACCTTACTACTTTGAACATTGCTGTGATGGCTTTACTGAAGTAAGCAAAGCATTTATTATATTTTTCTTTTTTTCCCCCATCATAAGTTAGTCTTTTACCACATCCTGGCATATAAGTATGAGAAAACACAAATACGTGCAAGCATAAAACAAGCAAAATGGCAGTTAAATTTTCATTCTTCTAAATGTTAGTGGTATTATCTGTAATTATCTAGCTCTGCACACATCATCAGGGTCACTAACTGGATTTCAAGCATACACTAATGTATTGCCACAATCCTATGCATAAGTTTATGGGGAAGTAATCAAGGATCAGTCTGTCCCCTCCCCTTAGTGTTCCCAGAGAAATTGGGGGAGCCCTGTTTTACAATAGCATTCAAATTTCCTGAGTATTGGTGAAAGCTCTAAGATTCTGTTGAGAAAAAGGGTGAGAGAACTGCTTGATGGCCACCAGACATCTGGTCAATCCATCACAAGCAATCATTAACTTCATTTCAGCTTTGAGTAGTAGAAGTGAATAGGAGAAACACAATAAATGCCTCACAAGGATTCCTTGGAAAGCAAGAATTTCAGTTAAAAACAAATAGAAGTTTCTTTATTTTGTCATTCATATAACCATTCAACTAAAAAAAAAATGCATTAGGACAAACTGTAAAATAGACATTGATAGAAAATGTAAGCTACATGTGATTGGAGAACTCTGTCTGCACTACTGTATTTGAATGCAGTTCTAGGTCCCATGTTCTGCCAGAGTGCTGGGATACAGGGATACATCCACACTGCAGCCACAGGAATTTATATGGAGCTTTAAGTGGTTATGAGAGTGCTGTTTGTGATAGCTTAACATGAACTCTACAGTGCAGTCACCAAAATACCTGAAGTATTGATATACAAGTTTTGAACAGTCGTAATTTTCTGACAAAAAACACATTTTAGGGAAGACCCATACATCAAATCTATTCCAAAACCCTCTTCTTCAGTCTAACGAAAATTAGAGATATTATTCTGACTCTGTGGTTCAAGAAAATGGTCACTGCTACAAATTTCACCTTTCAGAATGAAAGATTTTTCATATTCTGTAGAAAAACTGCATCAGCTGAAAAAATAAATTATACAAAATGAGGGCCTCTGTTCCTTTTTGAAGTGATATCTCACATACTTGTAGGTAATTGTGAAATATACTGAGGCTTTTCCATCCACAGAAAAAGCCACTGTAAGTTTCTTGTTACTGCAGGCTCTTAGTGTTTTTTCCCATGCTAACTATTTAATTTGGTTGCAAAGCAGATTCACATCATCTTTTTTTATTTTTTCTTTTCTATTTGACATATAGAATTTAATTATAGTAAACATTTGACACTAATTAGATGGTAGCTTTAGAGGACGTGATGTAATTTATTAGATTTAGACATTTAACTGCAGTGCATTTAGTGTGTAACCATGTTTAGGGATATGAATTCTATAAACCGGTAATTAATTTACATATACTTAATGCTTCATTAATCTATGTGTTTGGATGCCTAAAAATGCAAGGTGTAATATGTATTTTATTAGGTAATGAAGAGAAAAAAAAAAAGTCACGTAAGAGAGAATAGAACTTTTGCAAAAATGTCAAAACACTCAAGGACAAAAACCCCATAAATGCACTTTGTGTTCTTTCTTCAGAGGATTTGCACCCCGTCATTCCTCAGAGGATGCTCCTCACGGCACAGAGGCAGCAGGTACTGGTTAGGTGGGGCTGCTTCAAGGCTGTGAGGTTACTGCTGCTTCCTCACCTCATCAAGTCTGTTTCTACCTCCCCCAGCTCATCTGCACATGGGGCTTTCCTCACCCAGGGCATCAAAGTGATCCAGGCATTTAAGTTACTGTTTCATAAAAAGATTATGGAAAACTGTGCCTAATTAGCAACCTCTAGCAGCAGGAGGGGAAATGACAAGCGGGGAGGCTGTGCAGAGCTGAAGCCCTCTGTGCTGAATGGTAAAACAGTGACAAACTGCAGCATGCCACCAGGAGCTGAACTAGCACTCAAAAATTATCTCAGTGCAGGAAATTCACAATATTAACTGCATTAGCTTCTGTTTATTGTGGGACTGTTTCTGCTGTTCCCTGGTAACAGTGAATCACTTTGATGAATAATAGGAAAAATGTAAATAAGATATTCTCTGAGTTATATTGCGAAAGCTGAGCTAATTTTTTTTCCCAAGCAGAAATTTTCTACAAAATATTCCTTTTGTTAGAAAATTAAAATTACTGCTGATGAATTTTTTTTCAGGAAGCAAACAACTTTTTAGTTTGAGCAGTTAAATATTTAATAACAAAGAAAAAATTTTTGGCTGTGATAAAATATATATTTAATGTTGCAATTTTTTTTTTCATTTGAAAATGAAATTTTCAGTAAAATATAAACTTCATCAAGGTCAACAAGGCCAAGTGAAGGTTCTTCACCTGGATGATGAAAATACCAAACAGGATAGGAGAAGGGTCCAGTGAGACTTTATTTTGGTTCTCTAAATTTTTAAGGGGTTTATGAGAATGTAGGGGACAGATATTTTAGTAGAACCTTTAGCAATTGGACAAGAGACAATGGTTTTAACCTAAAAGATGTGGTAGATGCCCCATTCCTGAAAGCACTCAAAGCCAGGTTTAACAGGGTTCTGAGCAACCTTACCCAGCAGATGTCATTTCTTATGGCTGGGGACATTTGACTAGATGACCTTTAAATGTCCCTCCCAACCCAAACCACTGTAGGAAAGATAAAAATAAATAAAATTTTAACACCATCATTGTTCTTGACTGATTAAACTGTGCTTGGGATTTTCTCTAAATATCAAATTTTTTTTTTCTGAAATTTCTATTTTGTTATGTGCAAGTCAATCAGCATAAAGAAATAAAGTAGAAGTGTACAGAATTCACATAGCAACAGGGATGGATTTTAATAGACCTGATTATGAAGTAGAGGGGGGTGTGTGTGCATGTTGGTGGAGAACTGCAATTATTTTTAATTTGCAATGAAAAGCCAAGAATTTTCAAAAAGAGGAAAAAATAGACAAGTGAGATATAAAAGGAACTGAAAATGAGAGTAATAGATAAAATAAAACTCATTTGTCCCTTCTGTCCTATGCATACAGTTAACACAGATTTCTTTCCTTTAGGTTTAATGCAGTGCTAATGGCTTCAGCATCTTCCTCTAGGATAGTCATACTTTAATATTGCAGGTTCCTAAGAGGCACTAGTAGTAAACACTTAGAAAATAAAAAGCTTGTTTGGAAACCATCTGTGCTTAAAAACAAATTGTTGAACACAGTTATTTGGAAGTGGAGTCACTGGGACTGGGAAATAAAGAAATTTCAGTACCCCTATCAATAATACATTAGAGGATGCCAGTGAAGAGATGGAGTCTGTGTTCTGAACCCACTGCACCCTCAAAAAAAGTGGCAAACTCAAGCTTTATTGTCTTAAGAAAATGCATGGTGCTGATTAGCATTTGATTTATGTGTCTTCTGTGTTTATTTGTTTATAAAAATGCCCTGCCTCTTCGCAGTAATCCAAATCCTATGTTGTAGCAGTTTCTATAGCAACTATGCATTTATTATTGAATAAAGAAAGAATTATGTAAACCAAAGCCATAAACCATACATAAATTATCAATGCATAAATTCCTACTGTCCTGGTTTCTCAGTCCAATTCTCTACAGTTTGTATATAAGCAAGTGAGAAATATAAGAAAATGAAAAGTAGAAAGTTTTGCTCTACCTTTTCTTCAGTAACATTATTGAGACAACTATCTGTCTAGAAATTCTGATGATATCTGACTCAAGTCATTCAGGAATCATGTGAGTCATTCCCCTAGAGTCATGAGTCTGGTTTTTAAAAACTTGAAATTGAAAAAACCCCACTAACCCTATGAAAATGACACTGCCACTCTCCCTCCCCCCCTCCCCTCTCCCCCAATTTTTATTTGGTTTGATTGTGGAAGCATGCTATCAATTTTGAACCATTTTTCGAAGCCTAGTCTAGATACCAAGACTATATTTTAAGGAAACTTAGATTCTGAAACAACTTTGGTATTCTAATAGTATGTCTTACCTGCTGATATGCAGCAGATCCAGTATCAATTCTCTTCAAAATTCAAGGATGTACTTAAAGATGCTCACCCAAGCCTCTTTAACCAGTCCTCCCCATTGATCTCCATTATTTGGCTCTATCAGAGCAAAACAACACTCAAAATTTCATTTGCAGCTAGATGTAATTGAAATTCAGGAAATCCATCCAGGATTACAGCCTTTAGTTTCTTGATGCCAGCTGAAGTCAAAATCTTAAAATCAAAGAAAGAAAGAAAGAAAGAAAGAAAGAAAGAAGGAAAGGGAGAAAGAAAGGAAGAAGGAAAGGGAGAAAGAAAGAAAGAAAGAAAGAACGAAAGAAAGAAAGAAAGAAAGAAAGAAAGAAAGAAAGAAAGAAAAAGAAAGAAAGAGAAAGAAAAAAGTAAGAAAGCAAGCTCTAAATCCTACTGCAGTATTCAATTTCGAGAGTGAAAATGTTGAAATAAAACATTTTGACACTTTCTGGAATTAAATGTTTTGAAACTTCAATTTGAAAATATTTTAAACGTTGCTGGTGTGAATCAGAATAAAATTGTTCTGTTTGGGAAATTTTTGGCCAAAATTGCAAATCCATTCATAACAGCTGCCAGACTTTCTGAGGCAGACCACAGGATCTGAGCTCAGGGATGCTCATCCATGTAGCTCTGCTGAGCAAAAATTGGCAATAAAAGCCACAACTTACTGCTTATAATTTCTGGCTTCCCATGTGCTTGCTTATTCAATCTTTGGCTTTGCCTGAGCAGTTTCAATCAAAAGTACATCTTTCCGAATGAGCAACCTCTTTCTAAATTTGTATAAAACCTATGCTGTTATTTTTAAAATTAAACCAAATTAATCTACATAGGGCAATAAGGTTGTCTCCATAAGTGCTGTGCATCTTGATTATCTACATATGCAACTTCATAAAGTCATACAATTACCTTCACATATGAAAGCCATGTATTATGCAACACAACATATATTTATAATATTTCTATCTAAATCTTTGACTAAGAAACAGAAGTTTCTGTTTATCACCATGGTTCATCTCATTATCTCAGTGGGGTATTAAGCATGTTTGTTTTAAAGCACTCTTGCAGCTTTCCAAAGACAGAAGGCTAAACAAAAATCCAGACATATGCCATAATTAAAGTACAAGACACAATTAGAAATGTGAATCAAAGACTGTATTAGAACCTATTTCATGTTTTCTTTTTTCTGTCCAATTTTATATATTGTCTAATCAAGAAATTGATAAAAAGGAAAATATTAAATCCAGCTCCAAATGTTCTTGGATTTTTAATGGCTTAAATTAATCTTCAGTGTGTATATATATATATATTTAAGTTTGACATGCAAATGTTATACAATTACATATTTCTTTTGGAAGACTTTGCAAGTCTTTCAACCTGGAGCTACTAGTAAAGTCTGAAGGAATATTGCAATTATTTTACTTATATTAAATTTTTAGAAAAGAGGAAAGACAATCAATGTTTCCAACAGATAAATAGCTTCCACTCTACACTCCTCCCAACAAATACTTGGAAAATATTTTGTGCGCCAAACACCAAGGAAAAAAAGTAATATTCTGTGTAGCTCATTGACTTCGTTGGTTTGGGAATCCAGATGAAATGTGATGTCTTATAAGTTATCCTTTCTTTTTAATCTTTATGATTCCCTGAGATAGCAATATAAAGGGTTCTAACTTGCTACAAAAGCAAAAGACGTGTTTCAGTAAAATGTGATAAAATACCTGTTCTTAGGTTTCTAGGAATATTATGATACACTGTAGAATTTTTGTGCAGAAAAAAGTCTTTAGCATCTATTGTGGACTTTGCAAAAAATGCATACCTTACTTTGCTGGTAATACAGAAAATAATTATATTTTTCTTAATATTTTTTTAATGAGAACACCATATCTCTATGGACCACATGGACTGATTCAATACAATGCCATCCATCAAGTTTAGAATATTTCTATTTGCAGACTCAAAAAGCAGAAGGGTATTCATATCATAGACAAAATAATTCCTCATCCTTTGTTCCTAATTTGAGAGAAATATAAAGGCACTGCTGATTTTTCTTTAATTTATTAATACTGAATACCTTGTCTGTGCAGTACTAATAATTTATAAATTGAAAAAGTGAAATGTGTAAGAGCTATATAGTAATCTAAGAATTTGACAGAGTATTTGGTCAATCAGAAATTCAACATAGAAGTAAAAATACAAAAAATAATTTCTCCGTCAGCAGGGTACCAAGGCCACAGTCTATTTAATGTCATTGAATAGATGTGATTACAGTAGAAGAATAAGAGATGGGTTTCTTGCCTTTTATTTTAAACAGGTTCTGGTCAAGGGGACAGAAATGCAGTGTGCGACAACTGATGATCCAGAATGACATGGCAGGCACTCCCTCTTTAGATTCATCTGTGCTGCCTGTAGAGGTACCAATGTCCCAAAAATGGATCTTTAGATCATGTACTTTCTCTGGCTGGCTACCAAGAGTGGGAGCTGGCAACACGGCCATGTAGCCAACCCAAAATGAAAAACAGCTTCAGACCCCAATCAAATTCACTTTAAACCTCTTTTGTCCCTCCAGTACTTCCCCTCCCACCAAATGAAGCCATGTGCTGCAGATTACCTACTCCTAGAAACAAATGAAAATGCAAGTTTCTCTTGCCTACGTGCAAAGAACTTGGACTACTGAAAACAAGAACGATAGATAAGGAAATATATATAAAAACTAATCACACAAACATGTAATGATTTGGGTTAAAAGTTATCTTAAACATCCTGTAGTTCTAACCCCTGCCATGTGCAGGGGCACTTTTCCATAGACCAGGTTACTCAAAGACCCACCCAGACTTCCCTTGAACATTTCCAGGAAGGGAGCTTCCACTGCTTCTCTGGGCAACTTGTTTTAGTGCCTTATAGTAAAGAATTCCTTCCTAACACATCTGTATTTCTGGAATGAAAGGGAAATCCCAACAACTAAGTCTATTGGCTGCCAATGTGAGCCTGAGGGGGAATGAGTGGCAAAAGCACCTTGTTGTGACTAGCACAGAGGTTCCACAAATCCCTGGCATAGACTAATGTAGGAGAAGGTATTTTGAGGACCAGAACGTGTACCAGTGGACTTTTGGTATATCAGCCTTGGAGACAGAGGAAACTAAAACATTTGTGTACCTTGCTCAGTCTCTCAGAGCAACCTTCTGATGTGCAGTTGCTGAGAGTCAAAGATCATAGGCCACACTCCACTATGAATACATGAACATTGTGTCCTGCTTTTGGCCAGGATAGAGTTAATTTTCATCCTAGTAACTGGTCCATTGCTGTATTTGGGACTTAGGATGAAAAAAAATGCTGATAACACTCTATTTGTTTTGGTTGTTGATGAACAGTGTTTAAACTAAATCAAGGGCTTTTCATCTTCTCCACCAGTTCACCAGTGAGGAGGCTGAGGCACAAGGAGCTGGGAGGGGACACACCCAGGACAGCTGATCCCAGCAGGACAAAGGGATGTTCCACATCATATGACATCATATTGAAAAATAAAACTCAGGGAAATTGACTAGCTGGGCATTGGTCAGAGGGTGGTGAGCAATTGCATCATGCATCAACTGTTTTTTATATTGCTTTATCATTATTATTGCTTTCCCTCCCTCTTCCATCCTATAAAATTTTCCGTATCCCAGTTTAGGAGTTCTACCTTTCTTCCAATTCTTTGCTCTATCCTGTAGTGGAGGACTGAAGAATTGGCTGTATGATGTTTAGCTACTTGCCAGGGAAAATTACAACATTATCCCTGTGTTCACAGCTGACGGATTTTGGTTTTGTGTTTTAGTCTGGCTAGGAAAGTTTGAAATTTATGCTTTGCCATGGTCATGACATGCACAGAAGTGAACCTGCAGAATTTCTGCAAAAATATTTGTTTAAAAAAACCCGTTACCTAACATTACCCAGAGCATGCACATAGTGACTTCTGAAGTTCGTCTTTTTTTTTCCCTACAGTTTGCAAAAGTTCACATGCTCCCTAGTAGAAGGATTTTTTAGCAATCTTCTCTGAACGCTCCACATTTGACAGAGCAATGAGACTGAGTGAGATGATGCAGCTTTTCTGCTCAAGTTTCATGCAAGGAAATGGTGATGATGAGAGGTCTTCAGGTCTCAGAATGAAGCAGTGGCACATGTGGCACCTATAGCAGGGAGGTGGGTACCTTTGCAGGATGATGAGTTTCTGAGTTCTGACATAACTCTGTAGTAGTATGAGTCAGAATGACAGACTCACTGCTGCTCTTATAACATCAGTGGGTGCCTGCAAGTCATGACATTGTGATATTACCAAGATATTATCTTTCCCCTTGACTAAACAGTTATAGAATTTCTGGGTCTTACCCAGCATTTGCATTTTTAAAATGTTCTTATACACATAATATTGTGTGTGCAGAGAAGGAAGACATTAATAACACAAATAAAACAAACTTCAAAGAATCATGGAACTATAGAACCACAGAACAGAATGCAGTTCCTGAGGTGGAAGGAACCTCCAAGGATCATTGAAGTCCAACTCCTGTTGCTGCACAGGACAGCCCCAAGAGCCACACCATGTGCCTGAGAGCATTGTCCAATTGCTTCTTGAGCTCTGACAGGCTGATCCTGTGACCACTTCCNCTGCCATACACTGCACTTCAGCAGAAAATAGATTCAGATTCAGCACAGACTTTGGTTTTATATTAATTACAGAGCACTCACACAAACAGAGCGAAACTATTCTATGCTTGGGAGCAATTTAAGTATCTGAGCTACTAGTAAAATCTTTGAGTCACCAAAGTCATCCAGTTCCAAGTTTCCTCATATATAAATTAATGAATATTTCCTATAAAGTATTTTCCTATTTACTTTTAATAGTGGTGAAAATGCAACATCACTGATATGATTTACTCTTTTGGATAAAATGGGGAAAACAACTTAGTTTTCCTAGATATAGTTGATATTTCTCGTGTTACAAAATGAATCTTAATAAGATGAAGAGTTCATGGTTTGAAATTATTATGTTTAAAGTATTCAAGATTGTTTCAATGAGAGCAAACAAGTGTGTTTTCTTCTTTGTTTACTTTTGTTTTTCACCTTGGAAGGAATGGAGAGGCTGAATATATGAACACCATCTGGGAGTAAATCATTCAAATAACTCAGTGTTATGAAACATTCTGTATTTTTCCATGCATTCACTGATTAAAATCAATCTTTATATTCTATGAATGGTTTCCTAGATGACAGTACTGTAAGTTTCAATTTTATTAACAATGTCTGTTTATCTTAATAACATATCCATAGCTCAAACCTGGGTGTATTAAAAATAGACATTCCAGCAACTGACGACACCTATTAGCATTTGTAACATCAAGTTCTAATTTTGTTTTATTTTCAGGCAGTAACTAACATCAAAATTGTTTGTGAAAGCTCTAATCCAGTGATCATTCTCCTAATATGACTTACTAGATTGAGCTGTGCAGCAGCTCAGAATAACCTTTATGTGCCATTTTACAAGAATTTTCATAATCCTTTCAAAACCATCATGACTTCATCTTTGGTTTAATTTTCCTTAATTTTCCTTTGATGAAAAGCAGATTGAAAGAAAGAAAAGTACTGTAGAAGTAAAATTAATTGGCACATTATGGTATTGTCATAGTTTGAAAGACCAACAAATTAAACAGAACATAATCATCCATATTTTTATGGCCGGTCCTTATGTCGGGGAAGCCACAGTGGTTGGATTGCCAGGCTCAAATAGTGATGGTGAGTGGAATTACATCCAGCTGGTGGTCAGTCACCAGTGGTGCTTCCCAGGCCTCAGTGTTGGGAAAAGTCCTGTTTAATATCTTTATCAATGATCTGTATGAGGGTGTCAAGAGCACCTAGCACTCCAAGCTAGGCAGTGTGCTCATCTGCTGGAGGCTATGAAGGATCTACAGAGGGATCTGGACAGGCTGAGCCAATAGCACGAGGCTCAACAAGATAAAATACTGTGTCCTGCTTTTGGGTCACAACAACCCCAGGCAACGTGCCAGATTTTGGGAAGAGTGGCTGGAAAGATGCCTGGCAGAAAAGCACCTGGAGATGTTGATCAACAGTAAGCTGAACATGAGCCAGGTGTGCCCAGGGGCCAGGAAGGCCAATGGCACCTGGCCTGGGTCAGCAATAGTGTGNTATACACATAATATTGTGTGTGCAGAGAAGGAAGACATTAATAACACAAATAAAACAAACTTCAAAGAATCATGGAACTATAGAACCACAGAACAGAATGCAGTTCCTGAGGTGGAAGGAACCTCCAAGGATCATTGAAGTCCAACTCCTGTTGCTGCACAGGACAGCCCCAAGAGCCACACCAGGTGCCTGAGAGCATTGTCCAATTGCTTCTTGAGCTCTGACAGGCTGATCCTGTGACCACTTCCCTGGCGAGCCTGTTCCAGTGCCCAATCACCCCTGTGTGAATTATGGTGGTTTCTCTGATCTGACTGTATCATCTTTAAACATGCTTTTAATGGACAGGTTTTTTTAATAGACAGGTTCTGACAGTCAATGAAACAAAAATGTAGCAACCTCTCCTCTCCTCTCCTCTCCTCTCCTCTCCTCTCCTCT
>VZTB01011854.1:79434-128406 GCA_013397245.1 Thryothorus ludovicianus | reverse complement strand
TGTATTAAAAATAGACATTCCAGCAACTGACGACACCTATTAGCATTTGTAACATCAAGTTCTAATTTTGTTTTATTTTCAGGCAGTAACTAACATCAAAATTGTTTGTGAAAGCTCTAATCCAGTGATCATTCTCCTAATATGACTTACTAGATTTAGCTGTGCAGCAGCTCAGAATAACCTTTATGTGCCATTTTACAAGAATTTTCATAATCCTTTCAAAACCATCATGACTTCATCTTTGGTTTAATTTTCCTTAATTTTCCTTTGATGAAAAGCAGATTGAAAGAAAGAAAAGTACTGTAGAAGTAAAATTAATTGGCACATTATGGTATTGTCATAGTTTGAAAGACCAACAAATTAAACAGAACATAATCATCCATATTTTTATGGCCAGTCCTTGTGTCAGGGAAGCCACAGTGGTTGGATTGCCAGGCTCAAATAGTGATGGTGAGTGGAATTACATCCAGCTGGTGGTCAGTCACCAGTGGTGCTTCCCAGGCCTCAGTGTTGGGAAAAGTCCTGTTTAATGTCTTTATCAATGATCTGTATGAGGGTGTCAAGAGCACCTAGCACTCCAAGCTAGGCAGTGTGCTCATCTGCTGGAGGCTATGAAGGATCTACAGAGGGATCTGGACAGGCTGAGACAATAGCACGAGGTTCAACAAGATAAAATACTGTGTCCTGCTTTTGGGTCACAACAACCCCAGGCAACGTGCCAGATTTTGGGAAGAGTGGCTGGAAAGATGCCTGGCNGTTTTCCTAGATATAGTTGATATTTCTCGTGTTACAAAATGAATCTTAATAAGATGAAGAGTTCATGGTTTGAAATTATTATGTTTAAAGTATTCAAGATTGTTTCAATGAGAGCAAACAAGTGTGTTTTCTTCTTTGTTTACTTTTGTTTTTCACCTTGGAAGGAATGGAGAGGCTGAATATATGAACACCATCTGGGAGTAAATCATTCAAATAACTCAGTGTTATGAAACATTCTGTATTTTTCCATGCATTCACTGATTAAAATCAATCTTTATATTCTATGAATGGTTTCCTAGATGACAGTACTGTAAGTTTCAATTTTATTAACAATGTCTGTTTATCTTAATAACATATCCATAGCTCAAACCTGGGTGTATTAAAAATAGACATTCCAGCAACTGACGACACCTATTAGCATTTGTAACATCAAGTTCTAATTTTGTTTTATTTTCAGGCAGTAACTAACATCAAAATTGTTTGTGAAAGCTCTAATCCAGTGATCATTCTCCTAATATGACTTACTAGATTTAGCTGTGCAGCAGCTCAGAATAACCTTTATGTGCCATTTTACAAGAATTTTCATAATCCTTTCAAAACCATCATGACTTCATCTTTGGTTTAATTTTCCTTAATTTTCCTTTGATGAAAAGCAGATTGAAAGAAAGAAAAGTACTGTAGAAGTAAAATTAATTGGCACATTATGGTATTGTCATAGTTTGAAAGACCAACAAATTAAACAGAACATAATCATCCATATTTTTATGGCCGGTCCTTATGTCGGGGAAGCCACAGTGGTTGGATTGCCAGGCTCAAATAGTGATGGTGAGTGGAATTACATCCAGCTGGTGGTCAGTCACCAGTGGTGCTTCCCAGGCCTCAGTGTTGGGAAAAGTCCTGTTTAATGTCTTTATCAATGATCTGTATGAGGGTGTCAAGAGCACCTAGCACTCCAAGCTAGGCAGTGTGCTCATCTGCTGGAGGCTATGAAGGATCTACAGAGGGATCTGGACAGGCTGAGACAATAGCACGAGGTTCAACAAGATAAAATACTGTGTCCTGCTTTTGGGTCACAACAACCCCAGGCAACGTGCCAGATTTTGGGAAGAGTGGCTGGAAAGATGCCTGGCAGAAAAGCACCTGGAGATGTTGATCAACAGTAAGCTGAACATGAGCCAGGTGTGCCCAGGGGCCAGGAAGGCCAATGGCACCTGGCCTGGGTCAGCAATAGTGTGGCAGCAGGACCAGGGCAGGGATTGTCCCCCTGTGCTCAGCACTGCTGAGGCCACACCTCAAATCCTGTGTCCAGTTTTGGGCCCCTCAGTACAAGAAAGGCACTGAGGGGCTGGAGAGGGTGCAGGGAAGGGCAGCAGGGCTGGGGAAGGGTCTGGAGCACAAGTCTGACAAGGAGCAGCTGAGGGAGCTGGAAGTGTACAGCCTGGAGAAAAGGAAGCTCAGGAAGGACATTATTGTTCTCTCCAACTGCACAAAAAGATGTGGTGAGAGCAGTGTCAGTCTCTACTCCAAGATAACAAGTAAAGGAAAAGAGGAAATGGATTCAAGTTGCACCAGTTCCTAGCTCCACTTCCCGAAAGAATGCAAAAACCTGTGGCAGAAAGTAATGAAATCTACATTATGCACTGTGGATACCAGAAATAAATCTATGTTTGAAGAGGATGAGACTATTGGACAGCAACCAAGAATATGAGTTCAAGCTTGACCACACAGGACTCTGCAGTCATGGAGTTGAGTGGAATTTTTCTGAGTCCCTCATAAGATCTGAGAGTAAACTTTGCACCTTTGTGTACTGGACATAAATTGACATTTCCTGTAGTGTTAATGTGTTTTTTCACAGCTAGGGCTGTTTCTTATGCAATAGTGGAGTTTTTGCAATTAGACATGCAAGCAGTACTGCAATACAAAATCAGATGAATATTCATAACAAAATAAATACTTATGTTGAAAATATGCTTAGATGTCTGAAGCATAGACTTTGCTGCAGTTCATACTTTTAGCTGAATGCATTATCTTCTTTTAAAATGAAAAACTACTCCAGGAACATTTGCAAGTTTTCTGTCAGGTCAGATTGAAATCTGTGACAGGATAGATTTGCCTTCAAAGGCTGCATGCTATTACAATAAGGAGTACAAATCACAAGGCTTTTAACTGTATCTGTTTTATTTGCATATAGAGTCTGGACCTTGAGCATGCTACCTTAACATAATTCCTTTGAGGCACTTTAATCAACGAAAAATTAAATTTAATTATGGTAATTAAATCTTCTGAAAGTAAAAGGTGACTGGAGTAGTACTCAGCTCTAGCACAAACCAAAAATAAAAAAAAAGGCAATGTACTAAAATCTTCTTCATTAGTTTGATATTAGTACAGTACCTTCCTAATATCTTTACTGAAACGAATTTTAAATAAAAGTTAGAATTCTTCTTCATTGCTGGTGTGTGACATTAGAATTAAATGAAAAACATGATTGTAGCTACAGTGTCACTGTTGATCTCTTTCTTTGCACAGCCCTTTTTCAACTTATAAAACATTACTCTTCCTCCATAAAAATTACATATTTACATTGTGAGATTTCATGGTTTAATCTTCAATCTTTTTCTTTGGTTTAATCTTCAAGTAGTTTCAGCTATATTAGGCATTGAGGGGATGGTCTTGTACTGATCATGTTGTACTCAGGTCTTGTTAATGCAGTAACAAGACTCTCAGAAATCCTCCTTGCAGCTTCTCCTGGTTGTCATTTCCATGTCACATATTTGTAGTTACAAAAAAATGCCATTTAACTTTTCTCTGAGCAGATCTGTGTCTGCTGCTCTCCTGCTCCAATACTGAGAGAAATACCAATAAATCTGCACTTCAGCACTCACTAAAACAGATCAATTTGGTAAGCACCAACATGGAAACATTTATAGCTATTAATAAAGGAGGATAATTACTGGCATTAGTCACAGCATTTAATTTCACTGAAGTACTGGTTGACTGTCCTCAAGGTGAGGATTTTCTGTGAGGTATTTTCAAGTGTCATGGCTCATGTTTTATAAATAGGCAAAGTTTGCTTTCAAATGATGACTAAATCAATAAATGCACACACACCCCTTCAACAACATATTGGAAATGCTTCAGGTTTACAACAAGCTGCATGCATATAAATAGAAATTTGGAAGATAGCAAAGACTCACATTTTGAAAGATGCACCACAGTACCACTCAATGACTGAATAGGTGTGTTTTTTCTCCTTTGAGAAGCTTATGGGGGTTTGGGTAGGATTTTTTTCCTTCCAGAAAAGAATTGTTAACCTGATAAGAACATAGAGCTTAATTGCAAAGAGCATAAAAATGAGAGCACGAGGATCTAACTAGACAAATGAGACACAGCTTGATGAGTCAGTAGCCCATATTGTATGTCATGAAGATGGACATTTACCTTTATTCTCACTGAAGTTCGCTGCTGTCATTGCAAAGACAACTGCTCCAGGCACTACTCCTCTGCCTTACCAAAGACATAATCCCTGTTTCAATTGCTTCAACACATTGGGAGACCTGCTTTCTACACTGCCAAACTATGTTATATCCAACTGATCACGTAGATATAGGAAGCTGAAAGTATGACCAATACATAATGGGAGATCATCGAGGAATTTTAGTTACTAAACAGACAAAAAAAAGGACTTGTAGCCAAATGAATGATGATGATATCGTTGCCAAAATAGGAAGAATGGATGTGTTTGGGCCTTTTTTGGTGCTGAAACTGAAATGACGGCTTGCAGGAAAAAAGATAAAAACCAAATATGCTTGCTGTTGAAGAGTTTAAAAATTACCACAACTTCTGCATGTGTGGTGAATTTAAAGAATCAGTGGCAAGTTATAACTTTGTGATTTGGAGTGCCATAGTTTGTATGTATGTTCTAACTGAGGCTGAGATCCTCATTCACCTCCCTAATCCATACCTTCAATTTGTTTGTGTCTCAGTATCCTCTCATCCTATCTTTGACTTAGAATAATAAGATTTCTTTCTTCTTCCCCTCAAACCCTTCCAAATTCTCAAGCACCCCCACTAACAAAGTACTTCTTTCTTAATCTTCAAAATCACAGATTCAAAGGTAGTAAAAATAGTCACGTCATCCTTCATTTATCTGGAAGAGTTTCAGAGCAATGTCAGATCAGGTGTATCACAACCTACAGCAGCACCCAGGTGTAGGTCTCAAAGGGTCACCAAGAGAAATCTTCATGTCATAAGCATTGATATCCTATTGTTAGAGTCTATGACTTGTCTTTTATACATCCCATAAAGGAAACATATATACTGAGTTTCAGGTTTCCCTACTAGGAAGCTTATCAAAGGGACCTTAATTACCATTTATCTTTTGTTTTCCAAAAGATAGAGTTGTATCTATGTGGGCTCCATTCACGTTTAGTCAGAATTTTTGCTTAGGTTTCTGAGACTTCTAGGGAAATAGAGGACAAAAAGGTCAAATAGGACCCAGTCAAATGTGATTCAGATTACTGAGCTCACATAGAAACTACTGTTGATTCAGGAGATGCTGGCAGCTTGGAGCAATAAAGGAAAAGTTTGGACAATGCAGGTTTTTCTCTTGGCAGTAAATGCTGTGGTATTACTAGCAAAATGACTGTGTCTTTGAATTACTTTAAATGGCTCTCATTTAAATAGAAATCTGAAAGAGTATAAACTGGAACTGCTTTGCTTTCTTGGACCACTGAATTTAGTCTTATAGGTTTGATTTAGTATATGTAAAAGATACAAGGAGTTTAACTGATTTTAACAATGCAATGATTTTTGTGGATGAAGTCATTGAAGCAGAAATTCAGATTACTTTGTATGAAAATAAGCTTGCTCCCTAGCAATAAAATACAAATTGAACTTCTTATAAATTCATGTGTTTGATAGAATTCCTTATCTAAGGCATCAGAGAATTTTGGAGGCAATACAATGTATTTACATTAAAAATTCCCATGCTGTGTCAATTTTATATAGAAGCTCTCTTTATATCTGAAATTACATAGGGCTCTATTTATTAATAAAACATTTAAATTGTTGGAAAAAATGAGTCATAAATTTTCATTATTTGTTTAATTTGAATAATATGTTATTCAAGATGAAGACCTGCAAAACCACAAATACTTTGTGTAAAACTTATTCTATTTCTTTAATGGTTAAAGTTGTTGGTCTGAATAGTACCCATAGAAGCTGATTCAATTTTTATGTCTATACCCAGTTTTTGATAGTCACATAGTAGGTGTTCACCTTATTATAGTGATTGGAAAGATTTCATGCCATTAGGAAAAAAATATTACTTCTGTACTTCTGTGCACTATATAAGTGTGAATACATATGTATAAAAGACATTACTGGCACCATAATTTGTTATGATTTTGTTGTAATATACTCACTTTGTAAGGATGAAATAGATTAATCTTTTTACCTCTCTCTTCTGCCTAAATACCAGGAATTATCATAAAGAATATTATACTGTTATAGAGTATGTGTCGATCCAGATGTATTAATGAGAGCATTGTTGAATTACTTTCTAAGATCCCTACAGAAGAGTGACCACAAATAATTTTTATTTTATCACTTGTTTTCACCTCTGATAAAATGATCAGTTCTTCATAAATTCCCCAGGGTGATGCAGAATCCCTATAAGATGTTTAGCAAAAATATCCACAGAAAAAAGGCACTGATAGTGTATTTTTACTGAAATCCACATTTCAGGTGTCTGAGGTAAAAGGTCTTATCTGGGAAATAAACAACTCCAGCTACTGACTTGGTTCAGTGTGAAAAAGCATTTAGGCTCTGCTTAGAGAGGTAAAGAAATTAAAGATTTATGAGTGACATGTAAATTGATAGTTAACTAAAAAGAAAATCTAGTAGGAACTGTGTTGTCTTTATGATTTTTAAATTTAACAGTAAGACCACTATCTGTATCAACAGATTTATACCTTCTACAAAAATGGTCATATAAAAATGATCTTAATCCCACCAAAGAGAGATAGCTCTTTCTCAAGTTCTTTCTTTTCAGTCAGGTAAAATGTCTTAAATCTGAGACATTAATTAGGAAAATGAAGCATTATCAAACAATGAAAAAAGTTCATATTAGACAAGCTTAAGATGTTTCTTGTGTATATATGTGTATATATGGACTCAGCTCTTCCCTACATGCATAGATTTTGGTACATGATTATTGAGTCTTTTGAAATAGTGAATGGCTGACAGCTTTTATACATGGACATTTGCTGCATTGCAGTTTTGCTTCATACTAGATATTTTGTACATTCTTACAATATACTTTGCAAATTCTTACAAGGTACTTTGGAGTACATTGGAAACACTGCTAGGAGTATAACAGCAGTCAGATAAAAGTTCTGAACGCTTGATTGAGAAATAATAGATTGCCTGTTGCCAAGGCTGAACATGTATGGATCTACCCTTTCTGTTAAGGAAGGTTAAATCTATTGAATTGCTCATTGCTTTCTATTAGTGAATCTAGTAAAGAAACTGCTTGCCAGGTTCTCCCATGGGAATCTTTGTGTACATTTTGCTTGTGCATCACTTTCTCATTTTAGTCTGAATAGACCATTCTCCAACCTCTCCCTCACTTAAAAACATAAAATTCACTTTTTACCTGGTATTCATTGCATCTGGATTAATATATTTAACATCTTCCATTTATTGTTTATTTTAATATATACTAAATGGAGACCATCAATTCCCATGTCAAATTCCCCTTAGCAAGTTTGCTGATGACAAGCTGGGAGGAGTGGCCAGTACCTCAGAGTGTTGTGGAGCCCTTCAGAAGCACCTTGACAGTGCTCCTGATTTACAGTCTGGCCATGGCCACTGCACTCACAGGATCTGAGCACGGTCCCTGGGCCACCCTGCAGCCCAGTGTCCCCTCTGCCTTCCTTCTACCCTTTGCACATTCCTGTGGATATGGCATAGAGACACAGCCCAAGGCTCTAGGGGATGGTTGGCAATAAACTTTATCCTTTTGTCTTTGAAACATCTAGGGAACAACCTTGGGAATAGCTGCATCCAAGTCTGGGAACAGCTATATCCTAATAGAAAGTATAACCAAAAGTTGTCTTGGGGATCCTGTATTGCTGATAATGTTTTGTGATATACCTTGCACAGCCTGCTGTAACAGTTTCCTATAGAATCAGACACTAAAATACAAACAATAAAACATTAAGTATACTTATACTTCAAAGCTAACACAATACCTACACCTGCACCAAGACAGTGTCATAATTCAAGGTACAATAAGTAACATTCCCTCTCACTAACACAAATACACAGAAAATAGAAGCTGCATAAAAATAAATGTGCATGTTTATATTTTTTGAAACTTCACTGATAAAGTGGGAAATGTCAATGTATAATGACTTCAATGCATAATAACTTAATCCAAAGCACTACTGACTGTTCACTCCTTTTGATATTTCACCATGTGTCTCTTATCTAACAGATAAACAAGTAATATCCTCAGTCAATGGAGATGGCTGTTTAAAACTCTGTAATGATGAATACAAATACCAAGTTATGAGCTGCAGAGGGAGAAATTCAATTATTGTAACTAGAAGTTATATAACTTGACCTGCAGGTAAAAAACAATTTAAATGTATCAAGGCAGATTAGAAAGTCTGTTCTGTACTCTGATGTAAACCTTGAGCAGCTATTTTTCAAGCAAAAGAACTTGAACAAAAACTGAAGTAGACCAAAAGAATTGCTTTAAAGTAGCATTAATAATTTAAACAAAGGAAATAGTTTGAAGATGATCATAAATGGCAAAGGTAATTAGAACATTTAGCACATCCCTTTCAATAGTTATAGATATGGAATTAAAATATTTTGATATTTATTTTTCCACTTCTTTAATGTTTATAGCTGATTACCACAATTGAATTCCTGTGATACAACAGCATTGAATGTATTTGTGAGCAGTTTAGTGGTAACAAACCATCCCTCAGTACTGCTCCCTTTTGGTTTAATACCTGTTCTAATTAAATTAACAATATTCACAGATTATTAAAAAATTAAAATATTTAAATACTTCAGTGTTCTTAAAATAAATATTTTTATGATTTAGCCAAAATATTTCATAATGTTAGAATTTGGTCTAGTAGTTCTTCACCATGGAAGATTGTGTCACTGTCCTTTTTCGTACTTGTAAGATCAAAAACTTATGCTGGAGCTAAAATATCTTCTTTAGAAAAAAAACCTATTTGTGATTTCAGTTCTTAAAATTATGAGTGACTTTCACAGAACTTTGTTTATTGTTCTCCTGTTAATCAACACTGTTCAAATCAAATATTGATCTGTCTTCTAACTCATTCTTTTACTAGCTGAAAGTTCACTAAACCAGTTAGTGGTTCCTTTGTTCAATTGAAGTCTTATCTACTGTGAAATGTTCTGTCCCCAATGCCTAAAATTGTAATCAAATCCTCTTTTAACTCTCTATTAAAACTATTCTGCTTGAGTCACTATTGCAGCCCTCCACAGCACTCCATTTCAGAAGGTGTGTCATCAGAATCCCTTCTGAATCCATTACTGCAGCCTGCAAAATGCTGTGTGTGTAGGGATCCCATATTTAGTTGCATGCAGAGATTTACAATCATCTTTAAATACCAGTATTTTCAAAAGTAATACAAATTATGGATCAATTGTACAATCTCTGTCTGTATCTGTAAGGCCCTGCAGTTGAACTAAAGCTTAGCCTTCAGTCAGGCAAATATTAATAATCCAAGACAGAGCTGTATCTCTGTGTGTTCTTCAACAATGCTGCTTTTATGTCTTGAAGATTCTGAGTGAAAGCAACACATGCAAGACTAACATTTCTACAGGAAAAATCAAGACCTCAGCTAAATAAGAATGTAGGTATCAAATTGACTTATAGCTTCTAGGTGTAACTTTAAAAAGGTTTTCTTGTAATTTAAACCTAGTCGGCATAGGAAAATATTTTTTATTTCAGAATTTATAAAAGGGTGTATTTCCATTTGACTTCTGTAACACATCTGTGAAATAAAAGTATTTCTTGGTAACCATAAACTTCTATAAATGTTATATTAACATTCTCAAGAAGTAAATATGCCTTCTTAGTTTTAGGTAATCAAACAGCACTAGAAATATTCATGTGTCACGTTTCCAGGCATAGTCAATGTCAGATACCTTTGAAATTTTGCAAAATTAATTTCAAAAGATGTCTCACAATTGCCAAACAATTCAAGATATTCTATGTTTGTATCACATACATTTCAAAAACTCTAGTATTATTTTATATTTTGAGAGACTAAATCTATTTTTTACTCATGTCAAAATTATAATCTTTATCTAAATATCATTCTTAAAATGCCATTTGGAAGAGAGAGAAAAAAGGATCAGAGGGCAGCTAAAGTGTCATTTGATTACTAGTATGTGTCAGCAGAAAGAAGTTCTTTAATAATGTTGTGATGTAAGTGGCTGCATTTGTCTTCAAGAGCATGGGAAAGAGCAGACCAAACCTATCCTGTTGCCCTATGAAATGTTCCTTTATTAAAAATATTTTTAACATCTGCAATTACTTTATAGACAGTTTTATAGACTGTTTTATAATGACTCATTGTTTTGGAAAACCCATTGTTAATCTCAAACAAGTAAGGGGTATGACAAGGCACATCAGTGCTTAAATTATTATAATTAATTTGAAGGATGAATAACAGAGGAAAATGAAGTATTAAGTCTGTTGACAACTGGAGTCAGGCAAGGAGTACTTTTCATGAAAAGAACAGCATGAACTTAAAACTGTCTAATTTAAAACTTAAAATTAAGTATCTTATTGGTAGTAACCCATCATTTGTGGGTTAGTTGTGGATGGTACATATCAGTACACATCCCTGACATTCAGTAGATGCTATTGTTACATATTGTGTAAATGAAACAAAAAAATGAAATGTAAATGAAAACAAAATAAATTAAATTAAATTTAAAAACAAAACAAAATTAAAAAAAACAACCTTAAAACCAAACCAAACCAAAATAACAACAGAAAGCAAACAACCAAAAGCTCCCAAAACAAAAAGCTGAATACCTAATGTGGGTGCTTCCATGCTTAAGGGGATTCTGGAGGCATGGTGGTCTAGATGATTTATGTCAGCCTATATTTAAGTATCTTCTAATCAAATTGTATTAGTGGAATTAGTTATAGCCCAGAATATTTTCTATTTTACCCTCTTCCAGGGATTATGTAATAGCTACCAAGCGGTGCCTATTGATGGTGATATTCCTGCCAGATGGACATGTGCCCTTCCACTCTTGCTGCACTTGCACATACAAATTCCCCTGAAGTGTTAATTAAAAAAGGATTTATTGCAAAATGCTACCCTAAAAATTACACTTTAAAATAAAAACAACACTGTTTAAATGGATACACAATGAAGAAAAAAATTAAGTAATTTTAAAAACTGCTGATTTAACCAAATGATGCCTCCTTTGCCACACTTTTAATTGAAGAAGTGGAAGACCTCACAATTTTCTCTCTATTTCATTTCCTTCTTATTTTTTCTGGATAGGGAAAAAAAAAGTTAGAAAGACAACAAGTTTCATAGTTCTCAGCATAAATATTATAAAGTACATAAAAGAGACTCAAGGGCAAGTGGTTTGCCAAACAGCATCCTATGCAAAACCAACAGCATTTTATCTTTTCTGAACTTAAAATGTTAATTTGACCCCAAATTTCCCTTTCTAACTCTTTCAAAGAGAATTTTGTAACCACAAGACAGCTAGAAGTGTCACAGAGATCTTAGTGCTGTAACAGAAAATGTAAAGCAGTAATGAGAAAGACAAATTCATTTTAAGAGTGTGAAAATTTATATTCATAGTAAAAAAAACTTTTCAATTTTTCTGGGGTAAAGACAATTAAAATCCATGTTGTTTATCTTTTCATTTGAATTTAATGACAATGCAGCTGTTTAAAACTTTTCTGGAGGACAAATGTTGGGTAGAAATGGTATCCTCAGTGTAGGAGTCCTGGTAGAGAGCAGTCAATATTCAAGGGTGGCTGAACATGAAAAAGAGCAAATTTCCTGAAAATGAAAAATAACCTTGAGAATGCATAGAGAGCAACTGGTAAACAATCAGAATGCAGTGCACTTCCATGTGTGCTGCAGAATAAGCCCAACTGCAAACACATTCTTTTGAAACACAAAGTTAAATAATGAAGTAACTTGTCCAAAATATTGACATCAAATGAAAGGCTTCCTTTTGGATTTGGGCAATTCCGCTCTCAACCATGCTACACTGGTATTGTCTTTGCCAAGTGCAGATTATTAGTAAAAAATATTCATAGTGTAACAAACAGTAGAAGTGTGTCAGAAATGATGCAAGCATTCCAAATGAAGTAGAAATGATTTACTGAATTTTTGGAGGATTTTTTGTGTATTTTTTTAATTAAAAAAAATTATCATCATCCTTACTAAATAATTCTTCAACTTGACACCTTCCACCTCAACCCAAACAGGTAAATGCTTATTCCTGTTTTGATAACATATTGCTGCAAGATGAGTCCTCCAATACTACTGGATGCAATATCAGCAGATGTTACAGATGGTAAGATAATACTTTATTTTCAAATTTTCTAATTAAAAGGTAGTAATGTAAAGGCCAGGACTCACTCAATGAGATCCTTTAAAGGGGTTTAGGTTTTTTAGTACCCTGCAGCAGCACATGAGACAATGTTTTCAGGAGTTTGCACAACAAGCTTTTACTCACAAACTTTGGAAAACAATGGTACTTGGCAAACTTTAAAGCACTATTCAATTGAAATAAAGCATTTCACAAGGTATGGACTTAGGAAACTCTAATTATCCAATTTTAAGTTAGCCAGAATTTAAGAAGAGGAAATTAGGAGGAAAAAAAAGAGAGAGAAAGCTGACAGAAAATGATTAATACTCATGGCTCAAATTCCAGTGTAATCTAGCTGCTTACTGAGATTGTATAAATACACATGTGAGATACAGCTGCACACAATATACTTCATTGGGTTAAAAATTAATAATAAAAAACTATGGTTCCTTTGCAGAGGAGTAATAATTGTGAATCTAAACCAATGTCAGTGAGAAGACTGTGAGCATGGATAGATCAGGAGAATTAATTGTGTTTAATGAGTATAAATTTACACTCATCATCATATAAACAGTGAGAAATACAAATACATGCAAACCTTCAGAACAGTGAAAATAATTCTATTAAGTAAACACAAAAGGTGACTTGCAAAGATGGAAATTAAGTTAACTAGCAACTTCATGTATACTGGAAAACAAGCCCATTGAATTGCAAGGATGACAAAGGAAGTGCATTATTCCTAGGTACCACAGTTCCTGAAGATTTATAATGAAAGATATATCTTTCATTATTTTTATGAGTTTGAAAACTTTCTACTTCTAAAGTTTCCCAAGGTGTGGGGAGTTGGAATTAAATAATGGATTATTTGAAGTGTTTATGACTAAATTTGATTCTACAAAATATTATTTCTTCACTAGGAATTAACCCCATAGTAGGTGTCTAACATTTCTGTCCTATGCAATAATCATGGAGGTAAAAACTTGAAGGTAGATTAGATAAACTACGGTGACCAATACCTTGATAATCTTTACTAGTATAAATCAATGTAACTCTCATGGAAAGTAAGATCAACCCACACAGCTTCATTCTTTTCTAGATAAAAAGTTTTCTTAACTTTAAAGTTATTTGTTTCTCTACATTTTTATAAATTGAGTCACCAGCAGAACACAGGGTAGCCCTAAAAGTGGAGCAACAATTCTAAAATTGGAGCTAATGTTTTTTAAACATACTCTCACTATATTTTGATTTTATGCCCATAAAGACACTAGTCCTACAAGCATTAATTGCTTAAACAATTAGCTTCACTCCTTTCCCAGTTAGTTCTGAGTTGTTGTTGTTTAATGCCAGTGGGCAGCTCAGACCCCTGGAGCCTCTTGCTCACTTCTCTACAGCAAAATAAGGAGACAACGAGAAGGGGAAAAGAGCTGTGGATTGAGATAAAGACAATGTAATAGGCAAAGCAAAAGCTGCATGCTTTATCAAAGCAAAAGGAGTTCATTCACCATTTCCCAAGGGCAGGCAGGTGTCCAGCTGCCTCCAGGAAAGCAGGGCTATGTCACAATTACAGTGACTTGGGAAGCCAAACGTTGTCACATCCCTTGTTTCCATCATCTCCCCTCTGTTTGTGTGCTGAGCATGACCCAGACAGCCCAGAACACACGCCCGGGGTCAGCTGGGCTCAGCTGTCCCAGCTCTGCTCCCCTCTCACTTGTGGTGATGCTGTGAGGACAGAAAAGGCCTGGACGCTGTGCAAGCCCTGCTCAGCAATAACTAAAACATCGCCCTGTTATCAGCACTGGCTTGGCCACAAATCCAAAATGTGACTCCCTGTGGTCTGGTACATGGCAAACAGCTCAGCCAAAACCAGCACATGAGGAAACCTGAGCTCCTGTGTGGAATACCAGACACTGGACACACTCCCAGTGGAATTGATATGGGCACACCTGTGTGCAGTGACTAAAAGTTTCAATGGTTAGTGAAAGACCTTGAAGTGATAGAGTGATAGAAACTTTCAGTTAGCAGCTTTGCCAGCAGGAAAGATTATTAGCAAATCTAAAATTAAATACAGACCAGTCCTTGTATGAGAGTTTAAAAATGTAGATTATAAGCAATTATTTTTTCTCTAATAATAATTTTTTTATAAATTTGTAAGAGAAATTTTTTTTAAGAAATGCATTGGATGTTTTCAGACAAACTAACAAAAAGTTAGTTTTCTATTCCTAGTATACTTGTTAGTATACATATCCCCCAACTAACTTCCAACTAACTAACTTCAAGATTAATAAATCTGAGAGCATGCTTGTAACCATATTTTTATTAAACATTTCATATGCTGGCTTCAAAAAAATTCATTGAGTAAATTAGTTAAATTCCTGAGTATTTAAGAAGTAAAAATATCTCCATATTTCCACAGATAAATAACTAAGGCAACACTCTTTTCCAGCAGAAGTAAAGTGGGAAGAATATGAGAATTGATATCCCTGTCATTTGAGAACCAGGACTTTACAATGTCTGTAAGGAAACACCTGAATTCAAGAAAACCACGGACATTTTTATAGGAAAATAAAAGATAAAAAGAAAATGAGGGTAAACTTTATAAATAATGAAGATACACATTTTGAAGCTATGGAGTGGTGGAGGTTCTATTATTCATTTTTATGTAGTGTAATTTTGATTACTACTCTTGAAGTTTTCACTTCAGAATTCAATCAGAACACCCATTTCCTTATTTTTTAGTAATTTGACTCTAAGATAAATAATGAAAGTTGCTAAACTCTTCACCAGCTGCTCATGTAACAGTAAATTTTTTTTAGAAATGGCCATTGTTTTACTTTAGTGAGCAAGATTTTCAAAAGCAAATGACCTGTCTCTTCTCAGAATTGCTACAAATCAAGATCTAACTACACCACCATTTTACAGTCCTAATTACAGGAAATAATTTGGTATTTACATATAATAAAACACATGCTAAAAAATATATTAGTTCTTATATTCAACTGCTTTCAGTAAGGCAAAACAGATGTTTAAAGTTATTAATGCAGTATAAAATCTATTTAGAACAGGTTTTCTAAGTTGATTCTTTC
Organism: Thryothorus ludovicianus; assembly: GCA_013397245.1. Taxonomy (NCBI): domain Eukaryota; kingdom Metazoa; phylum Chordata; class Aves; order Passeriformes; family Certhiidae; genus Thryothorus; species Thryothorus ludovicianus. The sequence continues at coordinate 112,939 of VZTB01011854.1, read as the reverse complement.
TACTCCCTATCTAGAATAAGTATGTCTTCTATTACAATTTTATTTTGTAGAATCTTCATTAAATCAATCTATACTTAAGTTATTGTTATTAATTATAGGACTATTATAAATGATAGTAATTATAGTAATATATGAAATAAGAGTGCATCTTTCTGATTTTTTTTTGAGAAGCCTTCATTCTTTTAGCCTTAAAATGATTCTGAAATCCAACAGGCCTGTTGCCCCCAGTTCTGTTACATAACATCTTTGCATAGCTGAATATATGACAGATGTTAACCTTAATATGACATGAAGAGCTCTACCTTTCTTCTTCAGTAATGCATTGCATGCATCTGTAAGAGTTGCAACAAGCTTTATGAAATTGCATTTCCATTTTCAATGTAGTGAACAATTCTCTTCTAAGAGGCAGCAGAAGCAAAGATGTTAATGAGCTTTTTGCTTGTGTTTTCTGAGACAAAATGTAATGGCAGAAATCAGCATCTCATTTCCTTAAACACAAAGATAAAACATGCATTTTACTTTGAGCCTAAGATTATGACATGTATCAGGAGAAAAATTAGGAATATAACACTTCCATGAGTAGTAGAGCCAGTGATTCAATATCTAATATTCTCCTTTGAACAGGATGTCTACTTAAAGAAATGAATAGTTTCAAATTATTGTTCAGTACAGCCTTCTTACAGTAGACACTGCACATACAGGAATAAATACATGTAAGCTCATATTGGTGTCTGAAATACAAAACATATATAATTATATAACCAAGGTATTTTACATTATAAAATATAATTACTATATAATATCCATTGCACATATTCGAATTATATAAATAGAATGATGCACTATTATTATATAATCGCTTTACAATTTTCAAAATTATTCTCAAGTATAAAGTGAAGGAAAATTTAAGTGACATCATTAAATAAACTGGCTCCTATTATCTCCAGATAGTAAAGCATGTAAAAGAGTTAAAAATAGTATAGGTATTATTTTGCTTAAAATAAGTCTTTAATTCATTGATTAAAACAGAATAATCCATATTTGTCAAAAAGAGAAGCCCAAATACTCTATTAGCACTTCTAAAAGGGTTCACAGACCAGAACTGCTGGAGATTATTATCTTTTTTAATTATCTTTTCCATCTTGAATTAGTTGAAAGTTCCCACTGAGTGCAGCATTGTACAGAAAGGATGTCATATCATCCTGACCTTCCATCAGTAGGAAGCTGAATACACTTGTTCCAAATTTTCCAGAGCACAGTTAGGACACGACAGACCTGAGTCAGCTGATTTGTCCCACGGATGCAAGGTTGGTGCAGGCAGCACCTGCTTGATTGCAATGCTGGCACTGAAAGAGACATGAAAGTGTCAGTCCTTCCAATCCTAAACTTATTCCAGAATATTTCCCTTGATAAACTCATAATATTATGGAAAGACCTCATTAGCTTTATTCATGGCTACTCACAGTCATTCACTGCATATAGAAAAAAACCCATTTGTTTATTATTAATTTCAGCCTTAATTAACCCGAAAGACTTAAACATACCAACCATTTAAAGTTATTTATTCTTCATAATTCATCAACCCTTGACTGACTAGTTCTTTAGTCTTGTAATAGGATTGTGATATACACTTAAGTGAAAAGAAAAATATAATTTTTGATAAGAAATATATTGGTAGTGTTGTCACAATGGCAATTAACCTACCATGGGAAGATAATAATTCCTCACAAATGTGCAGATAAATCACTTAAATAAATTTATATATCAGTCAATCTAATGGATATTCAAAAAATAAATAATTGTCCTTATTAATGAAGAGCAAATACTTAGGCCTGAAGGAGTATTAATTACTCAAGTACAGTGTAGTTGCACAAAGTATTGAATAAAAACTATTATAGACTTAAATTCATGAACAATTAAACTTCTGTGAAAAAGAAGTACATGAAGTGGAAATACTGGTGGCATTTTCTCAAAAAAGACTATAAAAGAAGCCAGATCATTCAGCAGTTTCATTAATTTTTGCTTGATGTTAAATCCAGAATGGAATTCAGAGAGGAGCTATAGAGCTGAAATTAGCTTACCAGCATTTGGCCCAGTATGCTTTCACCAAATGCAATTATTATTCTGTGTTCATTGACCTAAGTGGTGGAACTTGCCTGCAGCAAGGAAGGAAAGAGCACAAGGCTAGACCTCAAGCAATCACACAAACTACTTTTAAAATTAGCAGTCAGAATTACTCTTCTTCAGTGACTAGAAAAGTTAGGACTCTAAATGAAAACCCATAAATAAAGAAAGAGACCCATTGCAATGTACTGAGAACTACAATTTATAAATTCCTAAACCCATTTTTTGACAATGCATCCACAAGTGATTTGGAGAGATCAGCTGAGTTAATTAAACCCACAGGAAAAGACAGGAACTTTTTTTCTATTGTCTGAAGAGTTATGATGGAAATAATTTAAGTTACTGCTGTTGAAGTATGCAGATGTCAAAATTACTCCATCAGTAATTAAATAAAATAATTATAAATTAATTAATAAATACATTTTCTTCTTGTTTAGAAATATTAACTCCATACTTTTTAAATTTTGTACACATAAGAATTTAACCCACACTTTCTTGAGTCTATTTGATTTTGTTTATACAGCATCTCCATTTCTGTCTTGAGCACTGATAGCTTTCCAAATGAATGTTCACACATTTTGTGTTCAAAACTTATACTTTCACTCATGCTAACATATGATGACTGACAGGCTTCATGTAGCAAGTTACCTCTAACATGAACACTTTTTGGATGAACATCTGAAAATATTTTAATTAGTTTTGTCTAAAAGCAGGCAGGACAGTTATTATTTTCTATTGGGTAATTTCCTACTCTAATATACATTATTCCTTACCCTATTCACTTGCTTTGAATTTCCACAAGTGCCTTAAAAAAATTATGAATAGCACAGAAAGATTTGGGACTTGAATATTTTTTTTTTTCCTGGAATAAAACATTTCATTTCAAAACAAGGTTTTGTTTCAGTTTGGATCATAAGTCAGAATATCACAGTCAAATTCTTCTATAGAAACTACTGGAAATAATATAAATTATAGCTGTTAGTATGGAATAATTGTAACTTTATGTTCAAATATTAGCTCTAAACACAGTAAAAATAAATGTTACTGAAACAAATTGCTAGAGCAATGAAAAAATATAGCTGAACTCAAAACATTCAAAATAAAAGTTTAGATCTGAGAAAATTAAATTTCTTTTCCAAAATATATATATTTCATCAACTATTCCTTGCTAAATTCTACTTGCAACTAAGTTTTAGATAATATTCAGCTTGTATATTGTAGATAGTTTGAGCTGCCTCTTCAGGTGTTTCTTGAATTGTAAGCAGCAAACTGCTGTTGTAGTATTCTGCCTCTTTTTTTCCAGTAATAGCAAGTATCAGTGACAAGAAATGGAAAAATAAAAATTACAATAATCAACTTTCACCCCTAAACTCTTGCTTGCCTTTCTCCTTCACTACTATTTCCTTTATCAGTCTTGCATTCACTAATTTTCTTTTCTGTTACTTTATCTTTCCTCAATATATTTTTTTACCATCTTTATTTTTTTAAGAAATATTGGGAAAATCATGATTGTGTTTCTGAGTTGTTCATTGCATAATTTTGCAACTTTAACGGAGTAACTGTGAACAAAGGTGAAAAGAGGGGTTCCTTGTCATATCTAGTTCTTGCAATTATCTTTGTTTCTGTGCTCTAGCAAAAGCTTTAGAACCAGGTGCAACAATACTGGGGTAAGGTCTTCTCATAGAACAGGTTTTTTTTCCTGAATACCAGTCTCTCCTGGCATCCTTGGGCTTTCCTGTTTCATGCATTATGTGCAGGTTTTCTGCTCTTTCAGTATAACCTCGGGCATACTGTGAAAATGAGGTTTCAGCTGCAGCTCTGCTGCTTAGGCAAATTTAAGAAGCCTCAAACTGTGAATATTCTAGCCCTCTGCTGTCTGTCATAATTTGCATCCTCAAATCCCCTCCTCAGCTAACAATTTTCCTGAGTAATATTTATTCATTCAGTAGTTATTTTTGGTTTTTTTTTGTAGCAGGATGAAGGTACCTTTGTTTGCATGTACAGAGAAAACACTCTCCTCTGTCTGACATTTAATAAATGACCATTCTGTCATCTGCTCTGCTCAGTTTCTAATTATTGATATACAAATCATGACACATCCATTTTGCAGCTTTCCACCTGAGCTTTCCTCATTTCCTTTTCCATCATTCCTCTTGGATTGGAACTATTGAACTGTCATGAGCCTCTGTATGTGAAAACAGAAGTATGAGGAGTTCGCTGTTCTTTCAGACTTTCTTTTGAAAATGTGTGCAGAAAAAAGATTTGAGAATACTCTCTTAGAAAAGGGGAACACTAATTTTAAGCATTTGGTCACCCCAACTCAAAGTGACAGATTTGAAAACATATTCAGTGTTATGAGAAGAGAGATAATACAAGCATTAATCTTAACCTAATTCCTTCCTCTGCTCCCCTCCACTTGCTTTCAAAGGAAAAAAAAGCATGAACACATCATTATGACTGTCAAAATGTCCTATTCACAAAACTATGAAGTGCTTTTGGCATTCTCTCACCTGAAAAACAGCAAAATTTGGGGACCTGAAAGCTCTGGCTGGGCTGGTCCCAGACAGCTTCCCCTCGGGTCTTCTCCTGGGGTTTCACCCTCTCACCCCACAGCCCAGGACCCCACATCAGCAGCCCCTGTCCCTGTCCCAGCAGAGCCAATCCCCTGTCCCAGCAGGGACAATCCCCTGTCCCAGCAGGGACAATCCCCTGCCCCAGAAGGGACAATCCCCTGTCCCAACAAAGCCAATCCCCTGTCCCAACAGGGACAATCCCCTGTCCCAGCAGAGCCAATCCCCTATTCCAGCAGGGCAATCCCCTGTCCCGTCAGAGACAATCCCCTGTTCCAGCAGAGCCAATCCCCTGTCCCAGCAGAGCCAATCCCCTATTCCAGCAGGGCAATCCCCTGTCCCGTCAGAGACAATCCCCTGTTCCAGCAGAGCCAATCCCCTGTCCCAGCAGAGCCAATCCCCTATTCCAGCAGGGCAATCCCCTGTCCCGTCAGAGACAATCCCCTGTTCCAGCAGAGCCAATCCCCTGTCCCAGCAGAGCCAATCCCCTATTCCAGCAGGGCAATCCCCTGTCCCGTCAGAGACAATCCCCTGTTCCAGCAGAGCCAATCCCCTGTCCCAGCAGAGCCAATCCCCTATTCCAGCAGGGCAATCCCCTGTCCCGTCAGAGACAATCCCCTGTTCCAGCAGAGCCAATCCCCTGTCCCAGCAGAGCCAATCCCCTATTCCAGCAGGGCAATCCCCTGTCCCGTCAGAGACAATCCCCTGTTCCAGCAGAGCCAATCCCCTGTCCCAGCAGGGACAATCCCCTGTCCCAGAAGGGACAATCCCCTGTCCCAGCAGGGCCAATCCCCTGTCCCAGAAGGGACAATCCCCTGTCCCAGCAGGGACAATCCCCTGCCCCAACAGGGACAATCCCCTGTCCCAGCAGGGGCAATCCCCTGTCCCAATAGGGCCAATCCCCTGTCCCAGGAGAGCCAATCCTCTGTCCCAGCAAGGACAGTCCCCTGTCCCAGCAGGGCCAATCCCCTGTCACAGCAGGGACAATCCCCTGTCACAGCAGGGCCAATCCCCTGTCCCTGAGGTGTCACTTGGACCCTCTGGGAGTTCATGGCAGCTGCTGCCTGATGCTCACACTTCAGGGGCCGCCTGACCAGGGCTGCAGTCACCCCACTCCTGCTCCTGGGCACCATCTGCAGCTTTGTTTCATACAGCAGGTGAAACAGTGGGGCTGGGGTCTGCTGCAAGTACTCCTTAGAGATGTCACTCTGAAAGGCAACAGCCCTCGGTGCAGAAGCATGCCCAGGTAAAAGCAAAAACATCTTCAGCTATTAGATCTTGAGTCACAACTCTAGGTGAATCAGAGTCCTGGAAGAGGATTATATTGAGTCAATATATTTAGGATGCATATATTAAGGATGAATAATTTTAATATTTATCTTAGAAATGCTTCCATAATTAAAAAAGTGAATGTATCACTTAGTGTTTTTGTCATATTTGTATCATTATCTTTCCCTGAAAACATCCACAGAAAATCAAGAACATGTTTTCTTTGGCAATAGTATGCTCAGCCTTTTATAGGTTTTATGGAATGCAAATTTGCTTTTTATTGTCTTGGACAGTGACTGAAATGCTTTCTAATGGAAAAATAACTCCTATATCTCCAATTCCTTTCTGCAATGCAGTATGTGTGTTATGTGCTCATCTAAAACTGAAGGAAAGTTTATGTATAAATTTCTAAGCTTGTTTGACTGTGGCTAAATCCATAGGGCTCAATTCTGGGGAGAAAAAAGTAAAACAGCAAAATGACAGGAAGCAGGATCTGTGGAGTCCCTAATTCTGCCACAATTCAAAATTGGAATAGGAGTTCTCGAGCTGGAATTCGAATTCCTGTCAGATTTCTATTATTAGATTTGGATTTTTTGTTTAGTGTAACAGCATTTTGAAGGAGAGAAGGCATGAAAACAAAGGATACACAAAGGGAAAAATATCCTAAAAAACAAAGTAAAAAATGCAGTTCACATGACAACAGAAGCATAAATATATTTATTTATTTGCCTGATTGTATTAATGCCTGCAAATTAATTACTACATAATTAGTAATTAATGTAAGGTCTTGCTCTCAAATTTCTAGAGGCCTGAAGCCCCTTTAAACATGTCTCCAGGTTTCACAATGTTTAATCCTGAAGTTGTCCAAACAACAGGATTACAGTCCTAAGAGCTGCTCTGACTTTGGCAATGAGAACACTGGAACTGGTGCCTGCTTTGGTGCTCACTATAATGGGATTCCTGGCCCATGGCTGTTTCATTTATGGTACAAACCTAAATGTGGCCAAGACTCTTCCCTGGCATTGTTTAGTGTCAAGAAATGTCTCATGTTTGTACTATTGACTTCCTCCTTCTCCAAAACAGGGTATATCTACCCAAACTGCCCTAGAAATTCTGTCTTTCTAAGGGTAACCTTCACACAGTGTTTCACTTCTTATAGAATGCAATATGAATATTCTAAATTTCAGTTTAGAATAAAACATTTTATTGTTTGTCAAATAAATGACCATATAGGAGAGGTAGAAAAAAATTGTACATTCAGTGTCTGAAAGTATTTTGAGAATGAATAATGTACAGTCAGATTCTGAAACCTTTGTGCATAATGAATAAGACCCAATTATTTTATTCACCAAGTAATGTAACTAATTTATTGGAGGTGTTTTAATACATAATACTACTCAAAGTGAATGCAAGATGAAGATTTGTATGATAAATTATAAAAACATAAGTTTAATAGCTTCTACCTTTAAAATTTAATGAATAAATTTCAGCACGTTTGCAGATGTTACAAAATTAGATTTAGTTAGTGCACCAGATGGCTGTCTCTCAATTCAGAGGAGCCTTGACAGGCTGGGAAAAGGGGCCAGAAGGAACCTCCAGAACTTCAACACAGGCACACACCAAGCCTGGTTCCTGGAAGGGATAAAGCCAGGCACCACCACAGCTTGGCTGAAGAGCAGCTTTGCAGAGAAGCACCTGGTGCACACAGTGTTGACCACGAGCCAGAGGTGTGACCTTGCACAGCAAAGGCCAGCAGGGTCTTGTGCCACATTAGACTGAGGATCACCAGCAGGATGAGAGAGATCACCCTTCCTCTGTTATACCCTGTGGGCCATATCTGCTTCCCAGTGTGGCTTTCAGGACAAGGCTGTGACATGGTGGAGGAAGCCCAGCAAATGGCCATGAAGATGATTTTAACAGGATGTATATTACCTTGCTGATTAGACTTGTCTTCTTATAAAGATATAATTTGCTATTTAATTTTTTTCAAACTATTTTTTAATACTAACGAAATTATAAAAAGTTTATACATTTTCATAAACAGATACATTACATGTATAATATAATACAATTATATATAGTTTAGCATAATAAAATATAATAAGGTATCTGTGTGTTCATGCATATAATTATACATCATAGCCTGGAAAATACAAAATATATTCAAAATAATGTTTTTGATGGATTATGCCTTTTAATATGATAATTACCATGAAAATACTTAAGAAGGATCATAACTATTTCCTCCTGACACTGTACAAGTTACTTTGAAGGCAAATAGAAGTATTCTTAAATCTATGCCTATTGGTATGTCTCTGTACACATACTTGGGAATAATTAATTTCTTTCACCAACATTTCTCAGTAATAAGTCTTCCATATATTGTCATTAAGAGAGCTGCATTTCCTACTGGAAGTGATTTATGTGAAAAGTCAGTCCAATTATACTGCTCTTCTTCCATCTAGAAATCACTTAAGTAGCCACGTTCTGCAAGGTTAAAAATACATGCTGATTGTGCTGTAACTTTCAGATCTTTTCTGATGATAAGGAGAATATCTGCAGCCAGAACAGTATATCTAAAAGTAGAAATCTGCTTTCACAGATACACATTCATGATTGTAGAGCAAACTGCACAGTACTTGGATTCAAGAATGGTCAATCACATTGTCCCCTTACTGTAATGCACCCCAGGATTATATTAAGAAAGTGAGAAATTCCTGTAGGGAAAAAAAAACCAACAAAACAACCAACAAATTACCTTCTTGTCTCTGCAATTTTCTGATTTAAAAATAAAATAAATAAATGCAAATAGGTACTAGTTCTCCAGCTCTGTATAACAGATTTCTAAAGTAACTTGAAAGTCTGTCCTCATCTCCTGCAAGGTACTATTGGGCAAGGTTCTGTCACCCAGTTTCCTCAGTTCATGTCACCAAAGAAATTTGGTACTCACTTTTTTTCCCACTGCAAAAAATAAGTTTTGACAGTAATTTTCTCAGGTTTTCATCAGCCCATTCAGCAGTTGTGCCTACAAATTTCACAAGCCATTCACAGCAGAAACTCCTTTCACTTTTCCACTGTAAATCTAATAAGAAAATCAGAGGTTAAGAGGCCACCTGTACACTTACATGAGAGTGGGAAGAACATCCATTATCCAAGAAGACACTGCAATATAATCTACTCCTCAGCACAGCACCCAAAACAATCATTTAATTGATTTTTGTAAATGACGTCTTAAAAAACACGTGTTCAGTTCTGCTGGTAATGTATTATCTGACTTCCTCAGATCTCTAGGTGAAGGGTGTATTGAATATTTCTCATCAGAGGGATTCATCCAGTAGTGACAAATGTATATGACAGCAATTGAATACAAATAGGACTTCAGGGCCTATGTAAATAGGTGACATTTATTGAAGTTGACATGTCTAATAGCAGGAACACTCCACTGTGTTTGTTGGCCTTACAGTTATTGAAAACTTTAAAACATAAACTTTCCATTGTCTGTTCTTATTTTATCTCTGTAGTTTTAAGTGCAAACTGTAGAAACAGAAAAAAAAAAAATAAAGGATTCTTATTAAAGAGACTGAATGAGTCAAGCCAAGAGAGCACAGGAAAAAATGAATATCATCTGCATTTGGGTTTGTTTACCAGAGACTCCATAAGAACAGCAGAAGAATATTAACTTAAAATGCACAAAGAGCTTTGTGCATTCTCTTCAGGTATGTACTTGTGGTGCATGCTAAGGCACAGGAAACTTTCTGACTAAAAAAAGAAGATGCCTAAAAATCTGTCCTTTATAATATATCCTCTACTTGACTGTAATGTGTTAAATGTATCCCTAATACTTTCATCTTTGAAGAAAGTACTTAAAAGCAAGAAACTGGAGACCAGATATCTCAGAATTTACTCTTGCAAACATTGACCAAGGCTCAGATTTACACAATTCTTCTCTTCAGTCCTTTTGACTAAAACCTGTGAGGCTGTATTTGCAGACATTATCCACACCATAACTCTTGTTTCTGTCCTTTCTTCAACATGATTCAATTCTGCTTCACACAATTATATAGTTATGTTGTATCTGAGTTAATTTTTGTTGTTATTCTTCTTATGAGCATGAGTGGATATAAGAACAGATACAGCCAGACACAGTCCACCAGATTTTCCTGTGATGCTTCATTTGTGTAACGATACCAAGGAAAAATAGATCTAATAGTGATGTAGTTCAAGTCTGGAATATTTTCTGGTTTGCTTTGTTTTTCATTTTTCTCTAATATTAGGCAATCCCCCGCTAACTTAGATGATCTTTGGAATTTGAAACAGCAGCTAAAAATTTTACAGATATTCTAAGAAGAAAGAAAAGATTACAACCACAATGATTTCTTCCTTTCCCGGGACTTTGACATGGTGGCATTACCACAGTACTCCAGTGTCGACCTTCAGCTTTGAGACAACACTAAATAATTGAAATCAATATTGCAACAAAATATATTTGTATCTATCACTTCAGTGAAGACATAATTACAACTGTCATCTGGACAGGGGTTAATGTAAAATTTCAGGATATATACCAGGTAAATTCAATCTTTTCAAGTCAATGTAGCAAAGGCAAGCCAGAAGCGAAGGATCTGGAAGGACTTTGGCAGGAAAAATTAAATTAAATTAAATTATTCTAATAAAAGGTTTAATGAGGCATACTCATGATTCATGAAATGTTGAACATTTATGTTGCCATATCTATGATTAAACCAAAGAAGCTATTTCTAGAATTATGTTTATCTTGCTATGGAAATAAGGAGATAATATCTTATTATACCATATGAAAAAACCCAAATTCATATTTTTTCAAGCAGATAATTTTATCTAGCTCCCCAAAGTTTACAGTGATGCTGCTAGAAGCACCATGTTTCTGTTAGCATTTTATTTTAAGAACTCTATGTGATATAGTGGGAATATCTCTGATGGCAAAAAGAGCCAGACTAGCATTGGCTTCTCTAAAGTGCCCTCTCCATGGGACTCCAGCATGTTCCTTCATGGAATACTGTAATAGCCTCAGAAATAAACTTATTATTGCTATAGATATCCACACTCATGCACACCCACACAAATGAATCGAAACAGAACGATGGCCATTCCATATGTGAAAACATTCAAAAGACACTGTGCTTCTCCACATTAACACTCCCAAACTCAAGTCCACAAGAGTGTATCCTACTTCAGGGATACCATTATTAGCAGCTTCCAAGACCACTAAAATGGTGGCAACTTTTGTTTTAGTGAAGAACATTTCTCTTATCCAGAGCAGCAGTTCAGACTATTATATCCACATTATCATTCTGAATGCAGCTGAATGATGACACATCTATACTGATGACACATCTATAATTCTTAAGAAGAGAGATAATGAAAACATAAACTTCAAAGTCTCTCTTATAAAAATGTTTTTGCATCTTTGTGATACATTCACTGAGATAAGGTATGGAAATATTGTTGGTTTGTTTAATTTTTTAATTTTACTTTTTAGGCCTTCATCATAAAATGGATCTTTGCATCTTATGTTTATTTTTAGTGTGGTGGGATTTGTTTATTTGTTTGTATGTTTCTAATAAAGTTCTTCAGGACAAAATCTTTTACGTTATCCTGAAGTGAAAATAGTACAATGAAGGCATATAAATAATCATGGCTTTCTTTCAGAAATACAGGTTATGTGTATTCTTGAGGTTTGGATAAGGTTGTTTTTTTTACAATGAATTAATAAAGTACCCTAAATGCATCACTATTTTGTAACTATGACTTCAGTAAATTTCCAACACTATTTATGATTAGTGTACCCCTTACTTTTGTCTTTTTAAAATCTCCTGTTCTTAAATATACCTGTCATCTCAAGCATTCAAGAGAGAATGGACAGATGAAATACATAGGTCAATTTTTCTATCTCTTTTATCTTGAGCATATACAAAACAAATCTGTCACATTTCAAATTTCTAGGCCTCAGGAATTTCATTACTTAGATGAATTTTAATCTGATATCACTCTAATTCCTTGTTTCAAATTACTTTTCTGTTATATGTGTTTGTTCTACAGAAATATCTGATGGAAAGGAATCCATAGGAATTTAACAGAAGAGTTCATCTACCTGTGTTATCTTCTTTCCTCCCCACAGAGTTTTTCTCTAGTGTTCACATATAGGTTATCTAAATCACGGCCTTAGGGTCTTTGTTCATGTCACAATTGTCTACAGAATTACACAATTTTGAATTACACAATGCATGATTTCCTGAACCTCTATGAATTTTTGTGTGTGAATACTCCTCATAACACATTCTGCTAAAGTAAGAATGGTATCAGAATTTTGATTTGTGACAGAAATCTATTTTATTTCTTTCTGTGTTTACTTTGAACTCTCCTGTTTTAATCTTTTAATAAAATTCAATCTCGTAACCTGTGTGATCCATTTTTCTATCATTAGTGACATCTGTTTAGAATTTGACAAAAACTGCAACAAATATGTCTCATATCTCAGTATTCATCTTCTTATTTTACATTTGGAAATTCTTTGCTTATAAACAGTGGATAATAAAGAAAAATTGCAAAGTTTCCTAGTGTGTAGAATATTCATCATGTATCATTATTTTAATCACACATATATATATATATACAAAATAATCTGTATATAAGAGCAAAATTGCAGTATCTGCTTTGCCAAATATATGATTTATTCTTAGTCCAACTTTAGATTTTTTTAAAAGAACAATACTGCAAAAGGAATACTGAAGCACACTTGTGAATTATAGGAATAAGGATTGCCTTTGTGAATATTCTGTTTCATAAATATTTTCATAGATAAACAAACTGTTATCAAAAATTTGAATAAAGATATTTTACTTCTCTGAGGGTTTATAACCCACAACGGTTTTAATTTTTTTCTTTAACATATGATACATTTTATGAATTTAATTAAAATGTAAATTTTAATCTCTTATCTAGTCTTTGTGAGTAAACAGTAGACAGATTGTAAGCAAATACTGAATATAGTAATACCAACTGGTAGATATTTTTCCATTTAAAAAATTCCCAAACCACAATTCTAATTATCAAAGCAAGGTATGTAATGCATGAATGAGTAGAACTTATATCCTGGATTTTTCCAAAGATATATTGTGATGCTAAATAGTTAAATAGTATGAAGAGACCAGAAAAAAGCTGCTCCTTTCTCATAAAAATTTAGGAGTGTTATTCTGGCCAATGAGGATTTTTGGCTAATTAGGCAACTGCCTAAAACATTTAATGAAATGCCTGAGTTTTTTATGATAATATGTTTCATTCTTGAAATACTTAGTTTCCCTAAAAGAGCATTTTTTTGCCTTGGATAGATTCTTTGTACTGAAATACAAAGTATTTGAATGGTATTTTGCAAACTCCTTTAGACTCCTTCTAGTCTACAGGCCTTTTTTTTTCTCCAAAGAAGTGCTATTCTGGCCTATTTAAGAGTGCTATTAAGACCTATTAATCATTTTATGCTTCCTTCTGTATCAAATATTTCAATTAGTATTTCTCATGAACTATGCCAGAGAAAAATGAAGCCAAATAATTTTATGTGTGACTTCGTCTATCTTTACCAAACAATATTCATTTTGTTGTAAAAAATAGAACTATAGTGGGAAAAACTGAATCTCACCACAGAAAATGTGATGCCAAGTATTTGTATGTTAGGGAATAAAACTTCAAATTCTCTCACTGGAAAGAATGTAACATTATCTCCCACACCCCAGTTGGGCTACTAAAATCCTTGCTAAGAGGAACAGGTACAGTTTTATCTGACAGTGTGGTTGTGGGGATTGGAGGTTTTCCTTCTTTTTTAGTTCCTTCTTTTTTTAACTGCCAGGCATATTTTTGTGATTCATGTGGGCCAGTCTGGGATTGGAGGTGACTTGGGAGATGCCTTGCTGAAGGATTTTAAGGAAATCATGCACTAAATGTTCAGACCATAATGCCAAAGTAAATATCTTCAAGTGCCGAAATCTTTACGAGGAAAAGTCAATTGCCTACATACTGTATTTTCCTGAAACACCAGATGGCATTTGATTGTGGTTTTATTCATCTCAATATATGAGAAATTAGGCAAAATGAGGGGGTATAAATTTTCTTACAGATTTAGCAGTGGTCTTCCTTCATAGAATGTTCGCATTCGGGTTTTGATATTCTGTTTGACCAAAATAAAGCAAAGATGAAAAGAAAACAGAAGTGTTTCAGTTCCTGTTAGATTTTCAGCCTGAAATTTAGATCAAGGAATGGTAGCCTGGAGTAGCTTTGTTTGTATCTGCAAGTTATCCAGAGGAAAGAAAACGAAAAAATATCTCCCCAGACCTACTCAGACTTGGCCTTTACTGTTGTGGAGCCTGTTTTCTATCATGGGATCAGAGAACAGAAGATGTTTTTAATAGCTGATGTAGAGAAAAAATATCTAGGAATAATGAGAAACATTATTAAAATATGTGTGATTACCTTAGATGCAGAGGCCTATTCCTTTTCAGAAATGCCAACATACATAAATGGCATTATATCCATTTTATTTCCCTGAATGTTTCCTGAACAAGTTTTGGCAATTTCCATATTTGAGACAATCACCCTTCCAAAGGAGAACAATCCCTTAAATTAACCAAGTGTATCTTTAAATGTTCTCCATCCACTCTGAGTACATAAGTCATTCATTGCAGCAAAGGCATGTGTTATAAAAATATAATTACTATAACTTACTTTAGAATATTTTCTTATTTGAGTAGACACAGGAGTGGATAGCAAAAGCAAGGTCCCTAAAGAATATTCAGGCCTATGAAGAAAAATAAGCTATGCCTTTAAGAAGATATGCATATTGATGTATTTATTTATATCAGTCACAATGGAATAACAATTGAATCCTTCTAAAAAGGGTTCTAAATAAGCTACCATAGTTCCAGGGTGAATTTATTTTTTTTTTAAACAACACTGTATTTAGCAAGAGTGGAGTGTCACAAAGAATTAGTGGAGTAAGTGAAAGAAAAATCTGCTCCTTCTCTGATTTACTGAAAGTATATTTTAGTGTTTATAAAATTTTAATTGAATGCCAACTGTGTTAGAATTCCTTACCAATGAGTAGTATTTGTCTGGATTATAGGCATCACATTGTATCTTTTATTCCAGAAAACCTGATCTCTTAAACCAATGCTGTCCCTTGATTCTTAGCTGGCACCCCTTTCTTACATCTCACTTTGTATGAAGTTAATTTTTCACAATGAATGAAGCGAGGGTCATGTTACACTTTTATTTTTGTTGCTCACAGTTTCCACTTATAAAAGACAAAATCCATACACAGAAAAGGAAAACTAATTTCATCAAATTCTGGTTGGAGCAATGAGCTATTCTTTGACAAAGACCTTGATCAAAGTATAATGCCTAGTGTCTTCCTAACTTGAAATATGTGAGTCATTTCCACTGACAAAGATCAGTTTTGCTAAAGTGCAGTGTTGATTCAGAACCACTATTTTTAAGACCTTAAACTTTAAAGGCACAATGAGTATCCAATGTTACCTGCACATCTGGGAGCAGAGTAAATATAGATCGACTTACCACCATAAAGCTGGAACTGTATTGTGCTTGTCCTTTTAGCACAGAAGACATATAATTCATAAGCAAGCAAATTAAGTAGGACAACATACCACCTTGTTGGACAGGCTGACTTTAAGTATCCTTTAGTGACTCATTCTATCCTATTTTATAATAAACTTCTTTTATATAATCCTTTCCTTGAATATGCCATTAAAGGAGGATGACAGAACGTAGGAGGTGAGAATGACTGGATGAGTATTCAGCACCAGATTGGTATTCCATTAATATGAACTACCATTTCCTTATCTTCAAAGATAGATATTTGCTTGGATATCTGTAACCATAAATTTTTATTTTTACTAGACTCTCACATTAAAATAACTCTACATCCTAGCATTTTATTTCTTTAAATCAATAAATTATTTATTTATTTGGTGTTGACAGAGATTCAAACAGAAATAATTTTTTTTCACACCGAGGTGCCGTAAAGGTTATATTCCTGTGTCCAGCACAGAACACAGAGTATCCTGCCTTCTTTTTCCTCCAGACACCCAACATGTAAAAAAAGCCCATGAAAAGCAGTTTTCTAATAGTTCCCTTAAATCTTATTAGACAAATAGAAGTGATGTTTATTGCTACAACTACACAAACAGAAAAGAAACAGTCAGAATTGTCATTAATTGTAAATCCTTAATGTGAATATGCTGGCAGTGTTCTGTTCCCTGTAGTCTGTTTCTGTGAAAACAAGTTATCCTTCATCTGACTATTCAATCATACTAAAATACCACTTAAGACCGTGTTTTTATGTACAAACTTAGTGAGTATACTGGCTAGAGTGAGAATAGGATTTCACACAGGGATGTTGTTTTTTCCCAGATTATATTACATAGATTCATGTAACAAGGTTTCCTGTTTTTGAAATCTTGTCTGGTGAGGTTTGAATGACTTTTCCAGGAAAATTTGTAAAATTACTCATAGGGCTGGAAATATTGCTTAATTATATCTGATTTACCATTATTTTGTTCAAGACAGGCAAGGTGGTGTGCTGGTTTTGGCTGAACTAGAGTAAATTTGCTTCACAGTGTCTGGTATGGGGCTGTGTTTTGGATTTATACTGTAAAAAGGGTTGGTAATAGAAAGGTTTTGTTACTGCTAAGCAGGGCTTACACAAAACCAAATCCTTTTCTCTTTCTGGTACTGCCCCACTGATGAGGCAGCTGGGGGTGCTGGGGCAGGTGGGAGAAGGCTCATCTGGGACAGGTGATCCAAACTGATCCCAAGGATATTCTATTCTTTGTCATGCTCAGGATAGAAAGAGGAGGAAAGGAGGAGAAGGTGGGTTGAGTTCAGAGCTGTGGTGTTTGCCATCCCGTCACTGTTAAGTGAGGGAGCCAGGTTCTCCTGGGATGGCTGAACTGTCTTCCACCTGTCTGCCTGTGGAAGTGGTTAATAAATGTGTTGTTTTGCTTTGCTTGTGTGGGCAGCTTTTGCTTTTGTCTGAATTTTACCTCAACCCATGAGTTTTCCAGCTGTTACCCTTCCAATTGTCTCTCCTTCCCTGCTGATGGGAGAGGGAATGAGGAACTGTGTGGGGCTTAGTGGCCAGCTGGGCTTAAACCATGACAGACTGTCGGACACAGACATTCAGACATTTTGGTTTTAATATTTGACATATATTTTTAGAATAATAAATAGACAGATTATTTAGTTGCACAAGCCTCTGTTATTTGTAAGGCAAAGCCAACTTCCAACATCTCTATTTTTCAAATATCAAAATGTAAGATACCAAAACAAACTCTCTTTTTCTCCCTCCACTCTCCATTGCTTTCCAAGTCCTGTGAAGAGATATGTAAGTAACTTACATTCTTGTTCTGTGTATATATTTAATGTACTTTCAGCACATTTTAGATGTGCTACACTTTGAGGGCAATCCAATTGCAGTCTTGAAGGCACTTGCAGTTTATTGGTTTTATTTATGTTCCTGGAAGAGAGAACAAAGAAATACAGAAGAATGTTTTATGTATTTCTTCTGTTTTGGATGCCTCAGATGTATGGAGAGAAAGAAAGGGAGGAGGGAAAGGAACAGAAGGAAAGCAAGGAGTGGGGTGAGGAAGAAAGAAGGGTGGGTAGTAGGGAAAGAAGGAAGGAAGGAGGAAAGGAATGAAAGGTGACAAGGTGTTCTCCTGAGACAGTCTAAAAAAACAATGTGAATGTTGCTCATGGAAAAAGAATCACAGATTTGGATAGATTTCTGAGGTGAAATATCTTTGAAAATCCTGTTCAAAATATAAGTTTCCACTAAGTTATGCCATGCTAAGTAATTAAGTAATAACAATAATTTAAATTTTAGCAGATGAAAGTAGAAAAAACCTTACAAATGCTTACATATTTTTCAAAAGAGATAGTTGATCAGCACTGCTTCTGTTCCTTCAGTGATTAAATTGGAAGAACTTAGAATGCATTTGCAGCAACAGAGGCTCAGCTCTTACCTGTATTTTGAAAGCAACATTACAACTAAATGGAGTTTATATTGTCCCTTGGGTTATACTGAATTGTGTCATTTCCAGAAGTAAAGGAACTAATGTCTGCATGACAAACTCCTCCTCATATGAGACAGTTCTGTAGGATGAAGCTCTTGTACAACTGCTGGCATTTTCAAATCCATCACCACAAGTCACAATCTTGTACTCATCTACATCCAGACTAAGTTCTTGATCAGTCAGCAATATGAGATGTGCCTCACATCCTCCATACTGTCGTAAGAAGTTTTTCACATACCAGTTCTTTGAATTCAGCCTATCAATCACAGTCAGAAGAACAGAAAGAAAAGATCACAAAGGGGGAAAAAAGAGAGAGACTTGAGATATTCTCAAGGAAAAGATATAACCTCTTGTGAATAGACCAAAACGTTTGAAACAATTAACTTCACACCATGGGACAGGATGACGTTTTAGAAGGGCAGAATTCTTAGACGATCCACCACTTGTTTCTTTAAATAGAAAAGGCCTCTATGTTCCTATTTATAGTCTGTCACTCAACTATCAAAATGAATAGAAATATGATTTTTGCTTTCCCCAGTTTACTTCTCAGGGTTCTTTATATTTTCTCTTTAATGATGGGAAACTTTGGAAAGAAAATCAATGTTATTTTCTTCTTATATATGTACCCCCTCTATATTTCCTCTGTATATTTATCTCTTTGTTTTTCAGTTTTTACACATCTTATGCTCAAGTGTACTCCAAACATAAAGGCCACAACTTAGGGCAGAGTTTTAGTGCCGAAGAGATAATTACAGGAACAACAGTTGAGGCTTTAGGAAACTGAAATATTCTGAAAAAGAAATAATAAATAAAAAATAAAATGCATATTTAAAATTGAAGCATTCACTTTGTTTGCAGTAGATTCACTTAGTATTTTTCTGTGGTAACAGCAGTAATAGTAATGGAAATTAAGCAGTAATAGAAATGGAAATTAAGTTTGTCATCAAGCCTTGTTTGCTTGCTTAATTTATGGGAGGTTGATGAATTGTGAATACTGATCAGGTACTTACACTGAAACCAGGCAAACCCTCACCTCACTGAGGCTGTGGTTTAGCACAAAACTGAGATTCATGTCCCCTTATTGACATTCCTTGCACAGCATTTTGTGACAGGTGGAACCTAGGTCAAGTGCAAGGTCTCATAGCAAGGAGCTACAGCTTTGGTTTTATTGTAGTCTTTATTCTGTGTCTGATGCAAACTTGCTGAGCACATAATGGCTCCAAATTGTCTAAATTTATCTGGATTCCCTTTGTGGGGACATTAGACTTCGAGAAGCTATCACCTGAAAGCTGACAGGTGCACTTACATTGCAGCATATCAAACATCAAGGAGCTGATGCAGCATCTTTCACTCTAAACTTTGACACTCAGATTATGAAATAATTTGAAAAGTAAACTTCCATTAGAGTATAATGTGGTAGTATAAAAGTAAACTTACTGTATAAACATTTGAGAATATGCATACATGGAAAATGGCCTTTGTAATGGTGTTCTAGCAATTGTAAAAGTGCAGGAAGGGCACAGATGATTTGGAAGCAACGTTTTGTCAAGATTTCCATGTGAAGTCAATGAAAATTTGACAATTAACACCACATTTTTTACCTATAATATATATTTCATGTTACTCTAACACAGATATTTTGTTGTGAATAAGGGAATCAGATTCCAGAGTTGTCATTAATCTCATGTTGACACTGATCTTATGACCTGAGAAGATAGAATGATTTTTGTTTTTATGGTAAATTGACTTTTATTTTCCAAGTGAATTAAAAAAAAATTTTGTAATGCTTTCTAATTTGGAGTACATAGCTTCACAGTTTTTTTTAATGCTTATTGCTAAAGACAGGTCATTATTATTTCATCAGTACATAAATTATGTTAATCCCAATTAGTATATTTTTAACTTTCCCAGTATAATCATCAGTAGCGAGACAACATATTTCCACACATTTTAATTTTAAAATAAATAATTTAGTGCAAAGAAGAATGATTTATTCATCCATAAATCATAATAATAGGCAGTGTTCAACACCAATGAATTTGTCTAACAGTGCTATTATGTTTTTTTCATACATCTTTATAACCAGGTGTGCAGGGTTGCACATGGAACTCCAGTTCTTCTATTTTGAATGAAAGATTGAATATAAAAACATCATTCACATATTTGAGTGTATGTTATTGATGAAATTCTGACTTTCTGAAATCAGTAGCAAAATATGTATTGTTGTAAATGAAGCTAATAATATGAGCTTTTAAGATAATAAAAAATAAGGGGATTTTTTCAGACCAGTTGCATAGACAGGAAAAGATGTGGTGGAGTGGAGCTGCCATTCTGTCAACTTCTATGTACCACAGATATGTTCAGCACAGCTGTGCAGGTTGGGGTACACAGATAAATTGCTGAAAGAAAAAAGTGCATGATATCACTGACTTGTGGATTTAATGAAAAAAAAATTAACAATTGTAAAGCTATTGAAATTATTCTGAAGTGTGTGAAAATTTTATTGCTTTATTAATTTGTTAAATAGGTCTGATGCTTCAAGTTATATGAGTTAATGTTGACGCCTTTGAAATCATACAAAATAAGGTAATCATTCAAATTTATTACAGAATGGACAGCTTGCATACTTCTAAGGGCTGGTGTATAGAAGAAGTGCAGAGAGGAGATGCTAATGCTTTGACTGTCCATTTTCTCCTCCATCCCTTGGATCAGGGAACCCAGTAAAGCATTCATGTTTCTTTGTTGCACATGCTTAATTTATCCTACATCCTGTGTCTTGAAATTAGATCCATTGCATGCCCTGATTTGAAGATAATTTGATTTTTAAAGTCATAGCATAATTTTACAAGTTACCTGTTACTGGTGTTGAATGCAGGATTTATTATTAGACTATGCTACTATACTTTAGTTCTATAAAACCAATTGTGTTTATCCCTGTGATCAGGTGACTAAACAAGGCTTGTCTAGAAAATTGACTTCCAGCCTATAAAACTCCCCTTACCAGTGACAACTTCAAAGGATGATTTCTCTGTTACACATTTCCCTCTGCAGTCTTGCTCCTGAGGAATGACACTGAAGCAGTGACCTGTTGGTTTGCCCAGGAGTGCTGTGGACACAGGACTGCATTTTCTACTCAAATCTGGCAGCAAGCAGAGAAATAGATAGAGAGACAGAAAGAAACACAAAAGACTATTATGACTGCTTTGTAAAACATGATTACCAAGAGTACAATCATAAAATAATTCTCTCTCACAACAGTATTAGAGGTCCATATCTTCTATCTCTTTTTCCTGTAAAATATAGTTACATTAGGTTCTGAATATTGTTAGTAATAAACTATTGTAGAAATGTATATACAGTTATATTACATTGATAAATGAAGAATTAATTTGTATGGATTATATGAGTTGAGCAAATACATAAAATTATTGCCTATGATTTTTTCATGGCTTCTGATAAAGATGTACAGATGTACTTTCCTTCTGGAAAGTAGGAGTATGAATATTAGATTTGTAGCTAAAACTAATCAAATTGAATACAATAGAATGGATAAGACATGCTGAAGGTGTTTTAGTGCATTTCTTTCCCAAAATATTCCCATGATTTGAATGTTTTTAAACAAGTCACCCCTCAGTAACACAGCATAATTAGTTTCAAACTTGCATAGTTATTGGAATAGTTGAGGGAAAATACTAGAAATTGAAAGTCTCAGTCAACTAAGAGTTTACTGTTCTGCTTTTGATCATGTATTTCTGCAAACTTTCATTTTTGATACATGAATAAATTCTGACTCAGAGTTAATACACAAAAATCCCTGTAAAGAACATCTTTCCTTTTGCTCTTAATCTTTCAGTGCCTGGATACCTTTATACACAGCACTATATAAAAAGGTGTTCTGGAAAAAATAGATTTTTACCAGGAATCTAGATTTTCACCAGGGATTTACCAGCATATTTTAACATAATTCAGAATTGAATGATCAGAAGGTGATTAATAATCAGGTCTGCTGTCTGGATTTCTTAAAAATATGTGGCACCACTAATCAGTGTTACAGCTCACTTATATTTGCAGTTTGTTGTGCAAGAACTTGCTTCTGAACAAGAACTGCCTCTGATTTTGTGCAAGTGAAAATTATTTCTGATGTAATTTACCTTACATATAGTCACACACTTGGAATGTGGGTAATCACTGCCTTTATAAGCCAACAGATGGTGTGGCTTACAGTTTAAAGGACATCCTTTGTCATGGAAACTTCCTCTGCATTTCACATAAGGTTTCTCTGCCTTAATGACTTATCACATATCTGTTAAAGGTCTGAGGATGTTTCACTTCACACTTCTGATTCATTCTCACAGTAATTCCCTACCAAAACTTGTATTTCTGTCCTTGGTACTACTCAGATATTTTTTTATTATTACAGTCAAGAAAATCTCCAGCAAATCTTTTTAAGATCTTAATGGTGACTTGCTTTTGCAGGAGTCATTCAGAGAGCAGGCATCTCAAACATTTATTCCTACACTGGGTG
Organism: Thryothorus ludovicianus; assembly: GCA_013397245.1. Taxonomy (NCBI): domain Eukaryota; kingdom Metazoa; phylum Chordata; class Aves; order Passeriformes; family Certhiidae; genus Thryothorus; species Thryothorus ludovicianus. Next base: position 90,332 of record VZTB01011854.1, on the reverse strand, counting down.
AAGTGCACTAGTCCTAACTCTTCAAATGCTAAGCACCACTAATACCAACACCTTTCATACCTGCTGCATGTTTTTATTCTCTGATTGTTCTCCAAAGCAATATTCAAGATGTAGGATCAGTTCCATGAAATTTCTGGGGAGAAAAAAATAACAGATTTATTTCTTTTCAAATTTGCAGACTGTGAGATTAATGCACTCATTTGATCTCATGCTGGGAACTCATTCTGGTTCTGCAGAGTCAGAGTCTCAGGGGGGAAAGACCACCACTCTTGGTCAAGGCTGGCAGCAAATTCAAGAACAACATAAGCCAGAGAAAATTCCACTCACACCGTCCCACAAGGATAGTTTGCCTCTCTGCCTAGAATCCTTTGCACTTACACAGCAGTGGGGTGATGCAGGGCACTGAGGTGAGGAGGAGTCTGCGCTAGGGTAGGGATCTTCTGAAAGCAAATGTGTCAAGGCAGAACATGGTGCCACCTTTTATTTCTGCCACTTCCTATACACTGCCACTTTCCTAGGAAGAAATCCTACTGCAGTCACAGCCCTGCATTCTTCTCCCTGAATCTGCAGTGTGGGGGCTGAACAGTTGCTGTCTGGCATCCCTCAGGTCTGACATCCTCCTCTGTGTGGGAGGTGGTCTTCAATTTATTAAGTGCCCTTTCTGCATTACCTTTGAACACTTCTAATTTTGGATTCTGTTTAAGAACCTTCTCCAGCCCAGTTGAAGGTTCTTAAACAGAATCCACGATTAGAAGTGTTCAAACACCCTCCCCAGCTAATTTTGGTGGAAATGGAGAGGGGCTATTCAGTGGAACAACTCATCTGGCAGATGGGAAGGGAAGGGGTGTTAACTTCCACCAGGGAGGTGGGAAAGATCAGATGGGGGCAAGGTGGTGTCACTCAGTCAGCACAGCTGCAGCTGGGAGAGGGTGTCTTTCTCCACCCATTGTACTGAGGTAGACTAATTCCAAATCTAATAAGTAGCTTCAGTAGTTTCACAGTGTGAATTTGGGCCTTGATGAAGCATGAGTCATATCCCATAGAGGAGGTCAGAAATACTGTTATTGATGCTTGCTTCATGTAAATTATATGCGAGACACAAGTTCAGAAGCCTTGGTTAAAAAACTTCTCCATCTCAGATTTTTCCTTATTTCATATCTTGTTTGAGTGAGGAAGGTGAGACTATTGTTTTGTTTGAACTTCTTCAGTGCCAAAAACAATGAAAGTTTTCTGATAAGAAATAAAAAATGCACTTTCATACTTCTTTTATGTCTTTTAGTGACAAATGTTTTCAGACAAGAATAGAGAAAATATATACAAAATACTTTGATTACAACTCAAATAATCTCTATTTTCCTCTAATTTTCTCTTCAATACAGGAAGCTTAGCGTATGAAATTAGCTCTTCTTTAGCTTCAAGCATCAACTACTTGAATTTAAAATGGAATAATTTTATATCTCATTTAGTATTAAGGATAACAATTAAAATTATGAATCTGAATAAGAATTTTTAATGATGTTTTTTTTTGGTAACACACTTTGCAGTTTTAAATAAGTGTTTCTGGATTGTATTTAACTCCATTATCTTCTTGAAAAATATAATTTTTTTCCTTTTATCTCTTACTCATTTCCTTTTCATCATTTAATTCTGCGTTGTTCTTCTTAATGCTGGCTTAAGGAAGACATAATTTTGTAAGGTGCTACACTTAGTCTAGATCAGGCAAAGACATTGTCATACACCTGACTGTGCCTTGAACATCAGTGGAATTCAGTATTCTCAGCTGGTCAGCCACCTAAATATTGACAAAATGTTAGCTTTTACCCCCAGACAGGAGTGGGTATGGTCTGTCTGGCACAGCCTTAAGCAAAGTCCAGCTGTCAGGGAGAGGAAGTGGGAATCTACATTGATTACAAATATTTTGTAATATATTTGAAGGGCTTTGTAATGCCATGTTATGTTTGGTGTTGGATTTTATTCAGGTATTGGTCATTCTTTCTCTTTCATGATTAGTCCACATGCATCACCCTCTAACAGAAAAGGAACAAAAAGAAAGTAAGGAAAACTAATCTGCAATAGCATATTTCAGACTTTGAGACCACTGTGGACAGCTGAAATCCATTTTCTCGGGAATAGCATATCATCCAAGTGTTTAAATAAAGAATTTCAAACATTTATGAACTTAGGATGTTTCATCACTCCTGTAAAAGAGTCTTTGTAGACAGGATTTCCAAAGGAGTTTTGGAGGAAACACTACTTTTAAAAAAGTCAAGTTTTAAACTTTCTGGTCTCTATTGCCTAGGAAACAATATTTTCCAGTAGGACTTTGTATTCTTATCTTTTTCACAGGAGAGGTGCTTTTGGAGAGCAAAGTGCTTTTATTAGTGTGTGTTGGGCATGATCTTGTGATAAGTTGAATAATATTTTAAGCAATATTTAACAGCAGGCTTCTTCTTAACTCCTCCCACTCTTTTTGAAAAAGCCAGATAATTTGAAAATCCTATGAAAAATAATCTGAAAATCCTACTAAAAGTTTACCATTGGCATCTGCCCATTTTGCTCAGGCCCATATGGAGATAATTCATATGGGATACATCTCCTTTTTCAGACCATGGCTTGTTATTCACAAGTGAAGCCAGTACTACACTTCTACACTGATCAGAGTAAGAGTACAAAAATGCTGCATTTAGACAAAGTGCTAAGGTGCTTCTTGATATGAAGTAAATTTCTATCAGAATTTTTCAGCTCTCCTTTATGTACCTGGTCAAATATAAGCAGCCCATCAAACCAAGGATTTATCCTGCTTTTAAGATGGATCCTACTGGAAACAAATCTAGTCCTATTTTTAAACACATAATGTAAGCCTAATCAAATCATAAATGTTTTCTTTATTTTTATAGAACTAAAATTATTAACTCAACAATGTATTGCAACAATATCTCAACAATGTTACTCCTTTAGCTGTTGAGAATTTACAAGACTTTTAAAAAACTTGATAATTTTTGCTTTCAGAAAATAATTTCAGCACAGAGCTTTTCAGCTAAAGATATGATTTTCAACTCTGTAATTGCTCATTATTCTTTTTAATCATTGAAATGTAAATTATGCTGTGAGAGTCTAGAATAACAAAAATAATAGAGATTTTAAATACAAATTGAACTATAAATATTTTTTCTTATATTGACAAAAAATGCTCAGAAAGTAGTTCTAAGAAGAAAGGAAAATAAAAGAAAATAACCTGTTTCTGAGATTTATTTTTATACTTCAATCTGTTCCCAAATCAAAAAGAATTGCTGATGTCAGGTGTGTCAAATCTCCTGAGAATTAATTGGATTTTCTGCTAAGGAATTCATCTCACAAGAGATTTCTGGCCATCATTATCATGTAAAAATCTTATTATACCTTACTTATTCAAACCTTTTGAAGTTTTCACAAAAGTGAGGAAGGGGAACATGGGGAAGGAAGGGAAAACTCTATGAAAAAGGAGGACACAACATGCTGCTCTTTGGTGGTTATTGCAGGACAGGAGTGAAACAATGCAAACCCAGGGTAAATTTTGGCCTTCACAAGAAACCAAATTTCCCTTCATCCAGGATTCTGGATGTAAAATGCTTTGTTTTCTCTTCTTCCTGCATTTCAGCTCAACAAAAACAGACATGTGAGTGGAAAAATAGATACATTTAGAGTTCCTCTGATTCCCTTAGTATGAACAGTGGCAGAAATAGCATTGGTACACTATGCAGCAATTAAGCTGCATATGTAATATTTTTATCCCCTCAAGATACACAGTATACTTGAACTTTTGAAACAATCTAAAATGGTTAATTTTAAACGTATCAGAATTTTTTTTCTGTGCATGCTTTTATTCTATATTGCAGTTTGTCTTGTTGGTTTTCTTAAAACAAGGAACTGCAAAATAAACTCTTAATAATTATAATGACTGTAACAGCAGCTAGTCTAATACTTTTTCCCACCAAGATCTTGAGATGCATTAATAGCAGCAGTACCAAAAATAATACTTATAATCCACAAATGTGAGGTGAACACACTGCTGCCACATTCATTAAACATAAATTTTCTCTCAAACAGTAAATGCAGAAACATGGCAGCAGGAGAAAACGCTGAGGACGTTGTCATCAGCTGAGAAAGCAACCTGACAAGGAAATAGTCCCAAGAAAGAAATTGTGGTGGTATTGACAAAGGCAATTTTATTCACAGAGATGTCTCTGCTGTGGGAGGCAGGCAATGACACTGGTACTGGATGTGAAGAGGCTCTGGCTTGTGAGTGCACAGACAGCGTGGAAGTGACTGGCCAGGCTGCATCTTCACTCTCATCCCACCTTCACACCAGCCTGCTGTGCTACAGCAACGTTTTGAACCAAGGGAAAACAAAAAAGGGGGGTGGGGAGGAAGAGTATTCAGTGACTGCAGGGAGAAGAGAAGCAGTAGGTGATTACTAGAGCTGACATTTATCATAAGAAATAGTTTAGAGCCAAAGTTTCATCCTGATTGCTCAGATTTCCTCAATTTACACTAAAGTGAATGATATGTGACATATGGCAAAGAGACCTTCATTAAAAAGATATTGTAATTCACTATCATTTTACTAATTATCTCACTTGTGGCTTTCAGTGCTCTTCATGTTCTGGTTATAATCTTACTAATTGTTGACTGTGGACAGAATAAAGTTATACAACTTGCATAAGGATTCCTAGAGAGAAAAATATTTGCTTTCTTTGATAGATCCACTGTTTTCCTATACCATTATTTGCCTTCAGTATAAGAAAGAATGGAATATCATAATTCAGTGATGATGTGAGAAAAGGATTCTGTTTACTATGATATACTGTTATATTTTCCCTTCCATAGTATTTTCTATGAAAATATTATTCTGATTTTTAATGTGTTTATTTTAATGTGTTTATTTTTGAATATTAGGGTCAAATAACCTTATAGAGAGTTAAATTCCTATCAAATTTTCACTTTCTGTACTAGAAACCATTTTTTTGATACTGTAGCTATCATTTTTTTTAACTATCTGCTGCTGAAAACAGCTGCATTGCAGAATCCATCAGTATTTGAAACAGCATTTATTTTCTTGATAAGGTCTGGAAAACACAACGTGATTTCAAGTGTTACTTGTTCAGTACTATTTGTAGGAGAGCCCCAGGTCACAGCCTGGGTAGGGGTCCCTAATACAGCTTTACTACGCTGCTAAATATAGGTTTCCCCTACTCATGTTTCTGAAAACCTCTTTTGTTTCTCTGTCCTGCTTTCTCTTCCTCTTTAGATCAATATTCAAGACACCCTCTACACCACAACAGTCTTTCCTCTTACTAATTAGTTTCTATCTTCTGTGGTTCACCAGACTCCTAATATGACAATGAAAGCACAAACCAATATTTTTCTTCCCTGCTCAGCTCTCTCCAATATTCCTTTGTCCTCAAAGTATTAAGTTCTGTCTTTTTGGAAAAAATAGAAATACTCTGCTTGTTCATATATTTGAAGATTCCAGCTCCCATACAGTCGAGACACTTAACTGGACAGAGCTTTAAAAAATCAACAAGAGCAGGATCTAGAGCTGCTGTTTTATAAAGATGTAGGCCCTGTACAATTCAGATACTTTTTGTGGGTCAACACTTGCTCTGATATAAATAGTGTTAAAGTTGTTTCAAAATTAAAAAAAAAGAAATTGTTAATTTATATTTTCTGCAAATTATCCTAAAAGACAGTTCTGTAGAAACAGTATTTCCTTCACAATCTAAAAGCATAAACTCGAGAAATGGTAAGAGCAGGCTATAAATAAAATCTCTCTTTTTATTTTTTAATAGATAGAGGTATTTCCATTCCCCATTAGAAACCCAATATACATTCTGATAACAGAGTATTTTGTTCATCACTTAAAAATGTAAGATTTTTCTCTAAGATTCTTTTCTGAGCTCTCTTTCTCTATAATTATTCAGCTAGCATAATTCCTCAGAAGGAGAGCAGATGGATTAAATAAGCAAGCTGATTGAAAGAAATGGATTATATAATAAAGTATAAAGGCATATTGGACTTAAATAATGAGAACAATTTGCTTTCAAATTGCAGTGCTTTTTTTCATCAAAGACAAAATAAAGTCTTTAATATTTCACTTCTGACTCTTGTAGACGAGAAATCTACAACAGTTCTCCACAGGATGCCAGATCAAAACAATACAAATTAACCACAAGTCTAATTTTAAGTTAACAGCTAAAACCTGTTATGACTATTGTAACTCTTATAACTGAGTTATAGTTCATTTAAAAAAAACACATATTCTAAAATACACAATAGATATTTTAAAATGGTAAAACACAGCTTGTATACTGTTTGCCTCATTATAAAACAATTACCGAAAATGAAATTCTACTAATTCTTTTTAAAGTTATTTAGTAAAATTAAATTTCATTAAACATTATTGGTTTGATGATCTTGTCAAAATGTTACTGAAATATGAAGGGAATGACATCTGTTAGAATTTTTACATGAGTAAGGAATAATGATCCCTCCAACCCATTTGGTAATCTACAAGCTTTATTGGAAGGTAGTTTTGGAGATTAAGACTATTCAGATCAGAAATACAGAATGAAGAAGCATCAGCAATATTCCACTTGAAATAGATGAGTATTTAGTAGTTTGGTGTTCCCACGTAAGAGAACTCTTCTGTGTGTGAGGTTAAGCATTCACTGTCATGGGTCAGTGGCAGTCATCTGAAATGCAATGGCCTGGTTTGATTTTTCCATAACATTGGAGTTATTGCAGCAGATTATCCTTAGGGCTGATACTTCTGTCCCTTGTTCTTTTCCCAGAACAAACTTAGCAAATGTGTGTGTATAAAAGTCAGCTAGTGAAGTATAACCTTTAAAATTATTTCAAAGCAGAAATAACTTCATAAAAGAGTAGGAAAAGCTCTCAATGAAGATAAAAATAAAAAAAGAAAAATCCTTTCAAGCAGGATTTCAGTGGGCTTCAACCATAAAGTCCATGCTAACCAGTTCCTTATATTTAGAAACTAAACGGTGTCACCTTTTGTTAACTGAAAGTTTCCTAAATCTCTAACTTTCTGTCCATTACTGTCATTGCTGTTTCCTGCCTAGACCACTTTTAGAGCCATCAGGTGAGTGTTCTGATAGGTGACACAAGTAAATATCCCTGGGCATCATCCTCCTGAGAACTCTCCTGTATTGATGAGTTCGTCCCCACTTTTAATGAGCCTTCTCAAGATGACTTCTGAATTTTGGATCTGGAGCAAAGGAGGGAAGGAGTCATCTGGAAACCTACCAGGTGTGAAGAAAGGGAAGGTCAGATACAGCTGCTTTTCATTTTGGTTGTTATAACTCTTCCCTCAGCAAGTCAGCTTTTTCCAAGCTTTAAATTGCCTAACATAAACTAATCTAACGTCTATTTTTTTCCTCGTGAAGATATATAAGTCACTATTGGCACAGTGTTTGTAATTTTGCTTTCATATAATTTGCAAACTTAGAAGAGCACTTAATTCTGAAATGTCACATATTTTAAATTGTGCCTTTACTAGCTATTATTATCAGATGTAATAAATTTACAAATACACATTGATCAGCTTTATTAAACAAATTGATCTAGTTTAATAAAAATTGCTATATAAACTGTATGGATATACAGCTATATAATTTCTATATAAACTGCTATATTTTTTCCTAGGAATTTTCCCATTAAATTAAATTGTATATTCTAGGCTTATAAAGAAAAAAGTATTCAGAGGTGTTGATTGGTATGAACAAGTAATCTATTTTAAAATAAATAATTTCTAATTAATTCAGACTTTGAGGAACCAAGGGACACATTGCATCCAACTGGCCTTGTCTAACTTGACAAAATCAACTGGGACTATCCCACAGCTGGCAAAATCCAGACCAGTAGATTCCTAAAAAAATAGATGACAGTTTGATGGAAAGGGAGCTGACTCAGATGGATGCCCTCCCTGGTCTTTTTGTCAACAGAGAGGGTCTTGTGAGCGAAGTGGAGTTTGGTGGCCAACTTGGCCACAGCAACCATGAAGTCACCAAGCTTAAAATCCCTCTTTACAGGGGGAAAAGTGCAGCAAAATCTCAGCTCCGGGCAAGAGAAAAAGAAACTCCAGGCTGCTCAGGGAATTAGTAAGTAAAGTCCCTTGAGTTAATATTTCTGCATATGCTGGGTCTATCAGTGCCAGTCACTTTTTAATTACCTCCTAAGGGCACAGGAGCAGCAAATTTCTAAATGTTGGAAGTCATGCAGACAAGGCAGAAGGTCAGCTTGGCTGAGCAGGGATTTTCTCTTGGAAATAAGGTAGAAAAGGAAGGTATATGCCGAACGAAAACAAGGTAAGGTGACATGGGTAGAATACAAAGATGTTGCTTGCCAGAGTAGGGAGAAAATTTGTGCATCCAAAGCTCAGTTGGAGTTGAAGCTGGAAAGAACCGTGGGAGACAATAAAAAGAGATTTTTTCAACTGTATTAATGGCACTGGAGAAATAACATCAGTCCATTACAGAATGGGGATGGCCACCTCACAAACAGAGATATGGAAAGGCAGAAGTGTTTAAAGCATTCTTTGCCTTCATCTTCAACATGGGGGGTGGACCAATGGAGCCCCAGTGTCCTGAGCTGGAAGACCAAGGCTGTGAGACTGAGCAAATTCCAGTTGTCCCCGAACTTTTGTAGGATCTTCTCCTTCAGTTAGATCCCTATAAATCTATGGTGTATGACGGAATTCACCCAAGAATCATCAAAGAGCTGTTGATGTCATTGCAAAGTTTCTCTTGATTATTTTTGAGTGATCTCACAAATCCAGAGACCTCCTAGCTGACTGGAGGCTGGTGAACACCCCAATTTTAAAGAAGGGCAAGAAGGAGGACCCCAGAAATTATAAGCCTGTCAGTCTCACTTCAGTGCCCAGTAAAATCATGAAAAAAATTATTCTGGGAGGTATTGAAAAACACCTGGAGGACAACTCAGACACTGGTCATAGCCAGTATGGCTTGATGAAAGTACTTCTTGTTGAACCTGATTCCCTTCTATGATAGGCTAACTTACCTAGTTGATCTAGGAAAGCCAGTAGGTGGAATCTTTTTGGACTCCATCAAAGCTTTTGCTACTGTCTCTCACAGGATTCTTCTGGACCAAATGCCCAGCAGCCAACTGGATAACTGTGATATGTTATGGGTGAGTAACCGGCTCATGGAACAGGCTTAGAGAATGACAGTGAGTGGGGTGACATCAGGCTGGTGTCTGGTCAGTTTTAGGGTTCCACAAGGGTCCATCCTCAGCCCAGTTCTCTTTAACAGAGAGATTTCATTTCATTAATGACTTGGATACAGGAGCTAAAGGGATACTAAGTTTGCTGATGACAACTGGAAGGACCTGTCAACTCCCTCAGAGGCAAGGAAGCCCTATAGAGAAATCTCTACAAATTAGAGGACAGGGGAGCTCTATGAAATTTAACAAGGGTAAGTGCTGGGCTCTGCACATAGGACAGGGCAGCCCTGGCTGTGTGTGTACAATGGGGAATGAGAANGATTGTCCCACTCTGCTCTGCACTGGGACAGCCTCACCTCGAGTACTGGGGACATTTCTGGGTGTCACAATATAAAAAAGACATTAAGTTATTGGAGAGTGCCCAGAGGAGGGCCACAAAATGGTGGAGGGTCTGGAGGGAGAGCCGTGTGAGGAGCAGCTGAAGGCCCTTGGTCTGTTCAGCCTGGAGAAGACTGAGGGAAGACCTCATTGCAGCCTTCAACATCTCAAGGGGAAATCAATGAGCAGGTTCTGAACCCTTCAGTCTCCTTGCCAGTGACAGGACTGGAGGAAAGAGCATGGAACTGTTCAGGGGAAGTTTAGGTCAAGAAAGGTCCTTTACCCAGAGGGTGTTTGGGCACTGGAACAGGCTTCCCAGAGAAGTGTCCTGCCACCAAACCTAGCAGAGTTCAAGAAGAGTTTGGACAATGCTTTCAGACACATGGTGTGACTCTTGGGGATGTTCTGTGCAGGTCTAAGTTTGGACTTGGTGATCCTTGTGTGCCCCTTCTAACTCAGGATATGATTCTATGACATATGATGACTTTTCTGTTAAATCCTTCCTCCTCCCATAAAGTTATGTTGCACTGTCTACTACAGAATCAAAACCCCAAACAAATCCAAACAAGCACTCCCCTCTTTTATTACACATTTAGAAGGAAAAACCACTCTTAAATGCTCTTACATGTACTCTTATTCTCATGTGCTTTTATAGAACTAGATTTTATTGCAATTAGAATTTCACACAGAACATTATGAAGTCCTCAGTGATGCTGAGTTTGTGCTTCAAATCTGTGTGTTTCACATTACATTCAACATCTCAACTTCATATTATGAATGTTCCATTGGATATTGTGCTTGGGAACTGTTTTTTATGATGTTAAAACCAAAATTTTTTTTCCACTCCACATATTTTTTTTATTTCACTAGAGGTAGTTCAAAATATTTGACAAGAAATTAGAATGTCAAACTATCAGTCATATTTTACAACTACTAAAAATGTACTGAACTTGGTGTGAAATAATTAATGATTTCACCTGTTTGCATACAAATCAATTACACAATCAAAACAAGTTAATTCCTTTAGGAGTATAAATATATATTAGTCCTCTCAAAATATTTTAAATTTTTAATTTATATACACATTTTTAACAGCCATTAGTACCTTGGGAAAAACATTTTTATTAAAAGATTTTTAAAGAAATTGCTTAAATGCTAGCTATTATTTTGTCTGAAATAACCGTGTGCTGCACTATTCTAGTTTTCAATTACATTAGTGGGATGTTGAAGTGGTAAATACTTTAAACATCTTTAAATATTGTTTTTAAACCAATTTTAATCTT
>VZTB01011854.1:53367-75722 GCA_013397245.1 Thryothorus ludovicianus | reverse complement strand
GTGCAGTATTTTTTTTTTTTTTTAAGCATTTCATTTCATCAATTCCTTCTCCTGTCTTTTTGCTTGGTTTCATTCCCTGATTTTGGGATTTCAGTAAATTTAATTTTGCAATGCTCTGTCCAGATCCCTTCAAATAAAGAACACACCCCTGCCCAAAGAGTGCTCTCTTCACACCTTTCTTCTTTTCACCACCCATGTGCTGAGCACCTCAGTAAAAATCTGCTTTTACTGTTCTGTGTGTGGTTAGTCATACGCTTGGGATTAGACTGGAAATGAGCACAAAGCCTGGAGTCCCAGGGACACTGCAACTACAAAAGGCATGCCAAAGGGAGCATGGCACCGCCCCAACACTGCTCCCTCAGCACCTTTCTGCTTGGCACCACTCATGTGCTTGGCACCTCAGCAAAAGGCAGCTTTTATAGTGATCCACTTAGGGTTAGGCTAAGGCTCAGGGCTGAGAAAACCACAAAGCCCAGAGCTCCAGAGACACTGCAGCTAAGAAGGCATGCCAAGGGGAGCACAGCAGTGCCCCAACATTGCTCCCTCCACACCTTTCTGATTGGCACCACTCATGTGCTTGGCACCTCAGCAAAAGGCAGCTTTTACTGCCTTGCTTAGGTTTAGGGTTAGGCTTAGGGTTAAGGTTGAGAAAATCAAAATACCCAGAGCTCCAGGGATACTGCAACTACAGAAGTCAGGCCAAGGGGAGCACAACAGTGCCCCAACATTGCTCCCTCCACACCTTTCTGAATGGCACCAGCCTCAGCCAAAAAATGCTTTTAACACTCTGCTTGGGGTTAGGGTTACACTTAGGATTTGGGAAACAGAGTGACTGCAGCCAAATGTATTGCAATTAAATGTGGTGTATGAAAAGGTCTGAAACACAAATAACTTTAGTGAAATTTCAAAGTCAGGGAAAGAAGTCAAATGAATAGAGGAGATGAAATTGATGAAAAAAAATGCTTAAAAAAAATAAATTCTGCACTCGAGGGAATACAATAAAATGGCATGGGATGATGTAGTGCAGGGAAATGGACTAAAGCTTGCCAAATTGATCCTCATTCAAATATTGAAAACAAAGAAGAAAGTGTGACAAACACTCTGAAAAGAAGATATGATAAAATAAAACGCAATTGAAAAAAACCCAAAATTTGGAAATGCAGTGACTACAACCAAATGGATTGTGATGAAATAAGTTGCAGTGACAAGGACAGCTCAGAGACCCAGACCCTTGGGATGAGAGGATCTGGGACAGGGATGTGACACCTTGTGGCTGGGGAGGATCTGTAAAGCCTGGAGAGTGCCGTGCTCCTTTGGAACATCCCTCATTGGAACTGTAACCTGCAGCAACACTGCCCCTGCTCCATTTCTCACACCAGACAGCAAGACTGTAAACCAGTACTTTGTCACACAGATTGAATTAGAAAATGTCTAAAAGAAAATTTTCTCAGACAAAGAAAGTGACATAATTAATCACAGATAGATTATTGGATTGCAGGGTCAGGAAAATCCTAGGTCTTTTTCAAAATAAAACCAAGAAACATTAAATTTTGTTTTGTTTTGTGATTGTTTGGAGTTTTTTTCTCTTTTACAAAAGGAATGTCATAAAACACACAAGTGTAACAAGTTGCATTTTTCTCATATTTTTCTTAGTCAATTTTCTCCACCCATTGGATAGAGACAGGGAGAACCATTGGCAGCAGGCAATTCCCATCACTACATTGAAAGGACACTGCTCTTCTAAATAACCTGAAGTTAGAAAAAAAATGCATGCAGTAAAGCATTTATCAAAAAAAAAAAGTACTTTTTAAAAAAAAAAACAGAGATTGTGGCAACCAGTGCAAATAGGAAGGAGTTAACTGCTTCATCAAATCCTAAACAAGAAAAGGGACATTAGTTCTAATCAACTGGCCACAGGATTAGAGGCTGTCCTGTAAAATTAAAACACCACAAGCACAGACCTGAAGTTTCTGGTGGTACTGTTGTGTTTTCTGATTTATTTTAGACCTCAATAATGCAAGTTCCTGAATAATAACCTTTTGAGTTTATTGTTAGTTGGTACTTATTTCTGAATAGGTTTATCTGCAAGCTTAATTGCTTAGGCGTTCCTATGGTAGTTTCTCTCATGTTCTTGAAAACAGCTTTTTAAGAATTATGCTTGATCATGGTTTATAAAATGAAAAGGTTTAAAGGAGTAGATAATAGTTTTTATGACACCATCTGAAATTGCTGGAGAAAACAACAGTCACAAAAGTTTGCTCCCATGTTGAAAAGATTGCTTGTTGAAAAGATTGTTGTATATCTCTTTGAAAACATCAATTTGTCATAGTAAAGATATCGTCTTCTACTATAAACCTTGTTTTGTTTGAATCCATTAATCTATCATTTCCACATCTAAACCATTTTTTTCTAGACAGAGTGTAAAAATTGTTTATGAGTTTTAATTCTGTACTATTCTGGTTGACTACATATTAACTCTTAAACAGAGATCTAGGTTATGATACTATTGATGAATATATAGAGGCTATACTTTTTATATTATCATTGGAAAGGTGATATTTTTAAGCAATATTCTTCCATTACATAAAGTTATTTCCTAATATTCTGAGGGACTCCAAGTAGGAAAACACAGCATTCTTATTTAAGATCCCAGTCAGTTAAATCAAAACGAAGCTAAATGACTTTCCCAAGATCCCAGAGTAGACCTTTGACAAAGCAAGTATTTATTATTGGTAGTTTTTTCCACCTTAAAATTATCTTAAAATGATTCTTCCTTTCTAATGCAAACTGACTCAAAAGGAAAATGACATTTTGGAGAAAAGTTGGGGGAGAGGGGAGTGGAGTTTTTATTAATTGCATTACCTTTTCAGTTTTTAGATTTCTTTGCTTTCTCTCCTATAAAACCATTAGATGCCTTTCACTTTTTCTATGATTCCAGTAAAATGCTCCCTCTTTCTGATCAATATGACCACTCTCTTTTTCTTTTAGTATTATTTTTTAAAGATATTTATTTTTATTTTGTCATAATGGTTACAATTAAGACTAATTAATCTATTTACTTTGAACAATTATACAACTTTCTTTTTCTGTCTTTTCTAATAAATAATGCAGCTCATTTCATAATTTTTTCTCTATATTCAAATTTGAACAAAAGTATGTATATCTTTTAAAAATATTGCAGTTCTTGATGTATTGCATACTAGCTTCTTTATATGCTCATTGATTTATAGATGGACTCTGTCAAGAAATAAATGTAGATAGATTTTGTAACCATAAAAAAATAGAGAAAGTCTGTGAAATTATTTTGGAGACTTTAACTGAGAAAGGCTTCTGAATATCCTGCTTAACATAAAATAAGTCAGGCCAAATAACTTTCTCATTGTTTTTGTTTTGCAAGCTTCTCTTGACATCACTGCTTCAAATTTTTTGGCCTCTGTAACCTCTATTTCTCTGATCATTGACATTTCATCATGCCAGCTTCCTCTTTCAGGATTACAATTCATCTCAGTCTATGTTTTTGGTACCCCTGTTTTGGAGCTGTAGTCAGTGGGGGCTGGTACCAGGAGGCTGCGCTGTCCCGCAGGTATTTTTGCTCAAGATTTTTCTCCGATCTTCCACTGCCTTGCTTTAAGACTTTGAGCAAGTCACTTTATCTCTGTTTTCCAGTCTCATTTTCCTCTTATTTCTCAGCTATATTTGCCTTGGGAAAGGTATTTGTGTCTCATACTGTGTGATGTAAAGATACCAATCACAAGTGGGTTTTCTGATGCTGTAATTCCAGTATCAAAGAACACCAACACTACACAGAACGAAAGTGTCACATTCCTTTAGTGAGTCTCTGGGTGCTCCTCAGCTTGTTTTGTGCTCCTAGAGCCAGAAAGAAGTGTCCCATTGACTTCAATGAGAGCAGGTTTAAATGAGTACCAATCCCTGGCAACCACAGTTCAAAAGCAAAAGTGCAATATTAAGAAGGAAAATTTTACCTTAACTTCACTTTTTAAATATGCATGTTTTATTGTGACCTAGTCTTGGTTTGTATATCTGTTTGTTATTTAGATTTAGTCTCATTAAGTTGCTGTTTCATAATTAAAAGGGAAAAAAATTCATATAGGTTGAAAAATCAAAACTTTTACTGTAAGAAACTCCTCATTCATAAAGTAAATTGTGCTCTGGTATAAGAAGGGATCAATATTGGTGTGGTGGGGTTTTTTGAATTCTCTGATTCATTATAAAATAAAACTTCCAAATTTTTTTCCCTTTAGTTAAAATTTTTACCTTCCCTACCTCACCTTTTGATCTTTTGTTTGAACAGTTTAATTCTGCTGGGAGATTATTCTTCATTAGCATTTGGAAACTTTCCTGTAGGATCAATAGTGCTCCATTATTTTGATATTTCACACTGAATTTATGTCTTTAAAGAAATGTGAGTGGAGATAGCTTTGTAAGTCTACCTTTTTGTTTCATTTATTTCTTTTACCCATGAGTATTTTAACCCTTTGCAACAGCTTCAAAAACTTATCTTCAAGTAAGGAGAATTATGTTACTGTAACATATTTAACTTTTGAAAATGAGTTGATGGAGGCTTTAAGGGTATCATTCTGACCAATGCTGGTGAACTACCTTGGAGTCTCTGTTTCAGGCTGTATTTATCCATACTTATTAGTAAATTTCAATTCTTAGTGCACAATTGGATGAAAACTTTTAAAACAGCTTAATCAACTATTTATTTATGAAAAAATGCAGAAAGGTTTGGAGGTTTTTGCTTTCTACTACACAGATCAGCTGTAAGTTCTTAAAAACTCTTGCTGTTATCAGGACCATAGTTCAAGTTATTTAATTGTCAGTATGCACGTAAAAACAGCTACCATTGTACTTGCAAAGTGAGGCAACAAGTGAGGAGTGATCCCTAGGAGTGAGCCATTTCAAAACACTGATTAGCTAAGGAGATGGCACTGCATTGCCTTTTACACGTTCATTGGGAAATGAGGAGTTCTCACAGGGTCATTTCTAATCCTGTGGTGCCTCTGACCAGTGGTTAGTTACCCAGCAGAAGAGAGATTCAAATTAAAACAAATTTCAGAATGGGAATACAACACATCACCAGTACAAAATTCTTATTTTCTCTTTCTCGTCTTTACTTGTGAGTCAAAAGATGTGTGTCTGGAGGGAAAGAAGAGTGTGACTACTTAATGGCTGTTCTGAAATACAGATGGAACCTGATGGTTTTTATTTTTACCAAGCCATAGAAGGAAAACACATCAGATATACTGCATGTGCAATCTCCACTACAACGAACCCATAATGGATCCTAGCTGTAAACTCTGAATATGCCTAATGGAAGCAATAGTTTGAATCTTAAATAATAAAACAAAGAGTTCTTCACTGCTCTTTAATCCCCTCTGGGAAGCCCAGTTAATTAGAGCTGTTTATTACAACTTGATCAAAAAGCCTAAATTCTATGTGTCCTACATCTAGCTACTACAATATTCTCTGTCATTGAACCCTCACGAGGCCCTGAGGACTTTGACTTGGTAATGCAGCCATCAAAGAGATAGACTAACTTACTCTTTAGTCAAGCTGTTTGTTTCAAGGTGCAATACAAAACATGCTCCAGGCTTCCCAAGGCTGCAGTCTATTTCCTCCTTAACTTTATTCCAAAATCCTCCTTGCCATACTAATTTAGCATTTGAATCAAATTAATTATTTTATAACAAGGCTGGTGTGGAGGATGTAGGTTTCTTATTTAGCATGGCACATTAATTGATGCAGTGGAATGCTCTCTTTGAGCAGCTGCTGTTACCAGTCCTACATTCCAAACAGGTGACACAGGCGCACACATGCACACAGAGAAGCTCATGAAATATCAAGATGAAGCAGTTAATTAAGGAGGGGAATGCTCAAGTCAAAAAGAAAAGAAAAAAAAGAGTACTTACAGCTGCATTTCTGTCTTAATCATGAAGAGAATAAAGTTGCACTAGAAGAAGTGTGATCACTGATGAATATTTTCTTACCTGTACTTGTTAATTATTAACTGTAACCATGATCATTATGAGATTAAGTTTATAAAAATCAAACAAATACCTCATTTGCCTGGATTTCCATTGGCCATACTGATAGCTCATGCTGGAAACAGCAATGATTCAAATACAATCATATAAAAGAGAATAAAATTAATCTATGAGTAATTTCAAAACCTTTTACTATAAAGTCCTTACACTGTAAGAAAAGCCTTTATTGTATAATAAACTGGGACAGGGAGCATCTTACCATGTGTTCACCTCTCTTTTATCTCATAAAACACAATAAAAAATATGAAATACCTAACCCCTAAGCAACGGTTTTTGAAATTCAAGCTAAGAGAATGTACACGTTTCTCCAACTCTTTTTAGTTTTGGCTGAAAGAAATAAGTTTTCATTCCACCTAAGAGATTCTGCTCCTCTCATACAGGGTTTTTTATCAGACAATTTTAAATATCAATTGCTGCCATTTTACATTAAAGATAAAGCTTTAAATGATGTCTTAATGTCTTTGTTGATTGTCACTGAAAAAAACAGACGATTTAAAACATCTTAAATATCTCCCATAGTAACTTCTCTTTGGAAAGGGTAAGCGGATTTAATTTCCCATTTCCACAAAAGTATAAACCTCCCTTGTGACACAAAAAGTTCTGTACACACGTTGAAGGTTCTGTAACTGATTTTTTTTTAATTGAAATGCCTCCAAAATACAGGCAAGTAACTGGTATAACTGCATGGAAACAAAAGCAAATATCCTGATTTTGAAAAAAAAGTAACCCCTTGAATTCAAGAAGAACAGACACTAGAATAGCTGTATCATGCTCTCACATAAGAGTTCCATTTTCTCCCTAACAGCAGCACAATCCAACATCTCCATAAAAGTGGTTAAGAGACTAGGTATGCATCAAAAGTCATCAGCCCTGATTCCACAGGATCAGAAGCATTTCAGCACCAGAGGTCAGGTCCTCCTTGTCACTATTGTCTGGTGATGCTGCTTTGAAACTTTGCAAGGTTAGCAATGTCTGATTGTACAGGAAATCTGATCTGCCTGTATCACTCGGGGACTTGTGCAAAGGGCTCAATAACACACCAGGATTTTCCAAAGAGCAGCCCCCATCCTTCTGCTTCTCTGGAATCAGGGTTACTCCCCTGAGAGTTTTTTTGTAATCCAGCTGTTGTGCTTGCTCTGCCTACTTCATCCAAGACGCCTGAGGCTGCCTTGGTGCAGATTTTGTGCCTCCTTTGGAAATAAGGTGCTGTTCAATTTTCTCCCCAGTTTGATACCATCCTCCTGTGACCACCAGTGACAGGCTGCCAAGCAGAGCCATTCACTTCCTCACTGGGGCTCAGCCTTGTGTTCCAACTCACTGGTGTTTGTGGACCAAAACAAACAGATCAGTATCTTAGGGTGAACAGACAGAAAGGGTAGGTTTATATTTTCTTTATTTTTGACTTCACTTTTCAAGTGTGTTTTTCACATTAGCAACAGTATTTTTTGTTGTCATGTATTTGTACCATGATCTGCTAAGGCAAATCTCATAAAATTGCTATGGTGTAAGTGCCTTTTGTGTTGTAAATTATGTCCCCTCATTTTAGTCATATGTAAATACATAGTGTTAGACTATTTAGTGAATTCATATAATCCCTAGGAGAGCATAAATGTCTTGTTCTATCCCTGAAGAACATCCAGTAGATATACTGATTTACTAATATGTCCCCTGACAAAAGGGCATTTTAGTTTCAGAGATGTCTTTGTAACTGAATATTTCTTTCACAGATTCATTTGCTTGACATTGCTTACATGTTGCAGTTAAACAACAAAGCTTTAATCTATATCAAACTATTAAATCATGGGTGAAAATGCAATAACATCAGAGAATCTACACAGTAAATTAACATCTAAAATTACACAGTAAATTAAAGGAACATAATGGAGAATGTTATAATACATGATTTGACCTTTATTGAAACACACTTTAGGCTAACTCGATCAGCAAATATTTTGACAATTGCAATCCTCATATAGGGCATTTGTGCTGGAATGATAAGAAACGGATAAGAAAGTGAAGATCTTCACCAAAGCCATGAAAAAAAAAAAATTCTCATCATTAGAAAGCCTGTTGTATATGATCTATGAATCTATATTTTGATTGATCTAGAAAACACATTGGAATTTTGACATTAGACATTTGCAACTTTACTTCAAGATGATTTGTTAATAATTTTCAGTGAAGATGGTCATTTTGTGTTTCTTAAGAGCTGGGGCAGTAGAATATAAAATGAAAAAATAATATGTTTGCTAGAGTGAAATGAGCATAAGGAAATAATTTCTTAGGATGGCATTTCTTTTTTTCTGCTGTTGAGTTCAAATATGTCTGCTCAGAATTAATAATGTAGGCATAGGTAAGTGATCAAATGCCATCTGCACTTAGGAATGACTAGAACGTGCCAGAAAAACTTTTCAAGAGATTCTCTCTGATCCTCTCTCTTCTTTTCTTTTCCAACTCTTTCCTTTTCTTGTTCCCCATCTACTTAATTCTATTTTTCACCACCTTCTGTTACTTGCAAATAAGAGCTCATGATAAATGTAGGTAATTCTTTTCTGCTTTATGACAGGGTAAGAAAAAAACAAAAAAAACAAAGTCACAATGTAGAAAGTTGTTCTGGAAACAATTTTTCTCTACTTCTCTACTTCAGTAAATCTTTACCATAGATTCTAATAGTGTTATTAATGGTAATAGCAATAATACTGTTACTTTTTATTTGTCCTACAAAAATATTGACTGTTTTACACATAGTGCAAATATTTGTCAAAAACTCAGGAAAGGATTAACTTCCAATTTCAGTATGAAGGGATGGGCAACAATTTGCTGTAGCAAATCAAAATATGGCAGGACAGTATAGTAAATTAAATTGTCAGAGGAGGATCCTAATATTTTCTCTCTGTGACTGTTACATGGAACAGTCCATATAGATATTTCAGCAAGAGAGAGAATTCAGACACAAAATAAGTCAAGGAAGTGATTATCTGACTGTTTAAAAGGAAAATCTAACTAATATATTTGTCTGAATATCAGAAAGGCAGGAAAACAGCTGGGCATTGATTGACTGCTGACATTTGATATATTGCTCTAGGTACAGTTAAACTTTTCTCAGGCAAGTGCAGAGAGAATATAAATTAAAATGTGAGATAATAAATGCCTGAAAAAGCAAGAGAGACAACAATGAAAATGCACATTTTATTAATGATATGTAGAAAAATTGCAGTCCTTGAAGAAATAATATACAACACCTCAGCAGTA
Organism: Thryothorus ludovicianus; assembly: GCA_013397245.1. Classification (NCBI taxonomy): domain Eukaryota; kingdom Metazoa; phylum Chordata; class Aves; order Passeriformes; family Certhiidae; genus Thryothorus; species Thryothorus ludovicianus. The sequence goes on along the minus strand of VZTB01011854.1, from coordinate 66,402 downwards.
ATCTCAGATTGACAAGATGTTGATAATGTTCACAGTATTTGTGAAATGAGGGAGAAGAGCCTTCTTCAAATGAAATTTAGGAATTTGATTTGACCATACATGCAAATTTTATCGCAGAAACAGTGAGTCAGACCCAGAAAAGGAGAGGAACTGAATGAATTTTTTTACGTGAAAATGATGATGGAAAAGAATCCAGGATTCCAGAAAAAAAATTGGTGACCTATTGCAGAAATTTTGTGGATACCTTGAATAGAATTTAAAGATGAACTTGAAATGGTAACAAAATTAGGATAGAAAAAAAATAAATAGAACCTCATGGAAAGACAAAATTACCAATAAAATACTATCTCATGGGCTCAAGGTCATCTAATAGACTAAGGAAAGCAAGGGTAGAATATTGATTCTGAACTTTGCCCAAGAGAAAGTTAAGAAAGACATTGAAGACAGACACAGGTTTTATAATAGGATAAGTTAGCCTAAGAATTTTTTTTCCTGACATGAGAGGAAAAAAAGATCTTATGAGTTTTCAAATTTACCCACAGGCAGCCAGAAACTATGATTTCAGTCAAAGTAAGAGGGAAACATGATGAAAAAAAAAAGTACCATTATATATAATCTAATTCTACTGGAATAAAATTTCTTCCCATTGTTCCTCCTGTTCCTAACCTTGTCTTGCTGTAAGTGCCATTCCACAGACAAACTCCATGCTCTATCCTTTACTGAAGATTTTCATGTCCTCTAAGGGAGATAAAATGATTAGAACTGTTTAAAGTCTGAATTTCAAAAATATTACCATTTGAAATAAAAGATATTTTATTTCAAAGAGTTTGAAATCTCAGATTAAGATTATGTGTCCAAGAAATTACTCTTGAAAGCTAAATATTTATTCAACTTCAAAGTCGAAGCTGTGAGCTTTTGTTTCTAAAAGACGGTGGTATATCTGGATGTCTTCATCTCCCAGTTTTTTCATTATCTCAGAATCTGAAGGGCTGGAAATAGCTTTATTGATGATTCTGACTTGCTTGCCAAACCCTACAATGACTATGACTGCTGAATACCTGGTCTTGTAATATTTCTGGGCAAAATGCCTCTATTTCCTGATTATTATTAGAAAGTATACATTGCCTGCAAGCGCTCCAGCCCCACCAACCTTCGGGTTCTGCACTGAACTCACTCTGGTTTGATGATGCCTTTCATGTTCTGGGGGCCCTAAACCAGATGCAACACTCAGATGAGGTCGCAGGAGTGCTGAGAAGGGTGATACAATCCCTTTGTTTGCTCTGCAGCCCACACTGCTCTTATTGATGTTGGTTGCCTCAGCTTCCCAGCCCTGGTGATCCAGGACCTTTTCTGCAGATTGGCTTTCCAGTCCCTCAGTGCCCAACCTGCAGCACTGTCAGGGAGTCTCTGCACTGTCCTTGGTGACTTCTTGGAGTTCCTTTTGGAACTCCTGTTTTGGTCTTAACAGCAGATATCCTTTCAGTTTGGAGTTGTCTGCAAAGCTTTTTAACAGGGAACCATTGCCCCAGTGTCCTTGCTAAAAATGTTTGAAAGAGGACAGGTCTCAGGACAGAGCATGGTTGTATTCCACTTGCTCCTCATCTCCAGAATGTTCCATTAACTTCTGCCCTCGAAGCTCGATCATTCAATTTCCTCTATGAAAAGCATTTATACTTTTTTTTTTTTCAAATTTACATTCAGCAGTTCAAGAGCATTGTGATACAAATATTTAAAAGGTAGGTATCAAGAGGATGGGATTGGACTCTTTCCAAGTGTTGAGTGACAGGACTAGGGGCAATGGACACAAACCGAAACATAGGAAGATAATTTGAATATGAGGTAAAAATCTTTACTTTGAAAGTGACAGAGCACTGGAACAGACTGCCCAAAGAGGCTGTGGGATCCCCACCTCTGAAGATATTCAAAGCCTACCTAGATGTAATTCTCTGCAAACTGTTCTAAGTGAATTTGCTTTAGCTGGGGAATTTGGGTAGATGACCTCCAGAGGTTCCTTCTCACTCCAGCCTTTCTGTGATTTGTCTCATCTTCGATACACCTGTTGGCACTTCTTTTGTCCTTGCTTGTATTTGCTCCAGTTCCTTTTCCTTAGAGATATACCAGTGGATCTTTTTTTCATTTGCAATCTTTTGTCTTCCCTTCTATTCCCATAGCAAGTTCTTTTCACTTTTGGAAGACTCCATGATTCTTTGTCCCTTGAACAACTTTCCAAATACACAGTGCCAGCAATAAACTCTGAAGTATCTGTGGCTGAAAAAATAACTGGGTCTTACAGGAGCATGACTACCTCCCTCTTTCCCTACTCCCTACTCATTGTCTCCCCTTCAAATACATTTGCTGCAAAAGTTTTTCTATTTCACTTCAAATCAAACTCTCCAAATGCCTTTAAGCTTATAGAAGTCCCCAGAATTTTTTCATTCAACAGGTATAATTTGCAGTGATGTGAAAATAACTCCCCAGACTAGTACAAAGTAGACCTTGTACAAAATGGCCTTAAGCAATTCTTGAACACAGCTCCCCTGGCTGCTCTGCTCCAGCACAGTACTAACAGTGCTGACATTTTGACTCGTCAGGTTGCAGCTCCCAGCCTGAGTGACACTTCCCAGCCATTTACCAGGCACCCTGGCACCTTGGACATGGGTGTGGTACCAGACTTTCTTTAAGTACATCACTGCTACATTGACATTTTCTTGAAGCTATTGGCCTTCTCTCTTTGATGTGGAGATTCATGATTTCCTTGCACAGCAACTCTAAATCTGTATTGTAAGCAGAGAGTATTAAAGATGCTCTCATGCCCTCTGCATTGAGTTTAAAAGGCAGAGGGAAGGGAGGGAAGGAAAAATGGATTTTATATTTCCACAGTACACTGTGAAAATGCATCCTTGAAACTTTAATAAAATGAAAATCGGAAGCACTGAGCCCCACTTTGGTTAAGGGCTGCATCTTTGCAGTGCTGCAAACTAATCTTATTCGAGCCAAAATAATGTTCCTTTGTAAATTCCACTACTTGCAAAATTTTAAACATTTCATATTCAGAGACACGTTTTTTTGGTAAAGGAAACAAATATATTTTTAAGAAACTGTACTTTAAAGCCTGAGAGTGTTTTTCAGGGCATTTGAGGAAGTGAAATTACAACGCTAGCAGCAGCTCATGAGAATCACAACAGGCAGTAATGCTAGGATAGCTAGAGATCTGTCTCGTTGCTAGGTAGGGACTGACCATCTTTGTGAAATTGAAATGGTAAGGAATACAGCTTTAAGTTTATATTATTCTAGGCTGCACTTTTTTCAGGCAGTTATATTTTAAGAGGAGAAAATGTCTTAAAAGTAATTGGCTACAAAATTGCTACAGCAAATCTTTTACATAACATTTAATGTTATATCCAACAGGGAAAAGATGGCAAATGTGAAAAAAATTCTGATATATCAACTACTCCAAATATTTATTTAGACATCACTCTTTTAAAGTGAGCATGAGACACAGTGTATAAACCTTCGAAGTTTTCTTTTTTTCTCTATCAGTCTCATGCATTGGATAAATGAACACTGCAAAGACAATCAATTTCAAGACAACAACATTAAAGCCTTAAAATTTTATTCGTTGCATATGAACAATACAGAAGCAGTCTTTAGTATATTTAGGGAGTTTTTGTTTTATTTTTTCTTTCAGGCTTTGTGATTGAAAAGATAATCAAACCAATTAATACTTTTTCCTCTATAAACTACTGAGGGCTCAGTATGTTTTCATCAGTGCTATGTTTGCATGGAAAACAGGGAACACACACAGAAGACACTGCATGTTTAGATCAGATTGCTTTTTGTGTAATCATTTTTCCCTAAGGAAAAAGCTTTTCTGGCAGAAATGCATGCATGTGGCTGTAGGTGGCATAGCAGTATAATTGCATGCATTACCTCATGTTACATACTTTGAAATATATTGTCTTGTATTTAGAGACAGTGGGAGCAACGTTTAAAAATGCAAGATAAATAGGTTTCCAGAGTTATTTCCTAATATCTATGTCACACCTAACAGAGAACTCTCTTTGTAGGCAGTAACAAGGGCAGTACAAGGGTAGTAGAGGCAGCACATTTTATAGCATGATCATTGCCGTATTATAAATAGTCATTTTTGAAATATTTTCTTTCAAAAGTTAAAGTAAATAAAAGAAGGAACAATTTCATAAGCTACAGGGAAAGAACAATTTAGATATATATACACATACATTTAAAGTAATATTGTATATATAATAGTTTTCATGAAATGTAAAATTTTTATAGATATTAATAATATTAATGAACTCTATATCACTTAAAGTAAATAAAATTAATTGAGAACTTTTAGTATTTAGTCAAACAAAGACAGATCTAATATTGATGCACTATTTATCCAAGAGGATGCTCACAAATAGTTCTAAAGTCACACAATTACATTTAAGGCATTCTGTTCAGCTGTTGCCTTTAATATTACCAGATTCCCAAGGCTTTTGAAAATAGATAATGAATATCAGATTTAAACAATTCAATAAGGGATCTCTTTTTCAAAACTGTATATATATTCCATCATTTCAACTGGAGCAGAACTTTCAATATCACTGATAATTCTACTTCGTCTGAAGGCATTTGGATTAAAAAAGGAGTAGGATTGTGTTCATCAGCCAGGCTGTTGGGAGCAGAGGGTTGCAGGGGTGGCTTCTGCAAGGAGAAGGCATGGACTGCTCTTCTCTGGTCACAGATGTTTCCTGCTGGCTTCAAAATGACCCCACCACAGGACACAGCTGAGTCCATCAGCCAAGCTGGCACCAACTGTGAAAATATACCTAAGGGACAAAACTACTACAGGGAGAGAGGAAAACAAAAAAAAAAACAACAATAAAAAAAAAACAAGTGAAAACCAGCAGAGGGAACGCAAGTGTCAGAGGAGGAGGAGAAGGAGGTTCTCCATGCTGGAGCAGGTGTTCTTTGCAGCCTGTGGAGGACTAGCACCAGAGCAGATGGATGTTTCTGAAGGAACTGCCACGCATGGAAAGCCCTTAAAAGAGCAGCAGTAAAGAATGAGGAGTAAAAGAGAGAAACCACTCTGTTCTGACCATAACACATTCCTGTCCTGCGCTGTGCATCACCTCTCTGAAAAAACTGAGGGTAGGTAAACTGCCACATAGCAAGAGAAAAGGAGAAGAAAAGGAATAAAGTCAAGCATAGGAAAGGGTGAGGAAAGGTGTCTCCCATAATTTTTAATGTTTGGGTGTTTTGGTTTTTTTTTAATAAGTACTATTTCCAAAAATCAGGTAATTTATGTACTCTTTCTCACCTTGATCCCTGGACTTTCTTTTTACTGCTTTTTCTATTCTTGCCCCAAACTTTCTGAGGTCAGCCAGAGAGAATGGGTGGAAAGGTGGGATTTTGGCTGCCACTTGGGGCTAGCCTAGGAGAGAGCAGAATGGTGCAAAGTCTGAGCTATGATAACTCCAGAGGCATCAAAGAGTGGATAGGAAAACGACAGCTTCCTGCAGTTCTTGATAAGGAATTTCTCAGCTGTCATAAGTTTTCCCATGCTGTATCAATGTGCCAGTGATGGGTAGGTTTCCTTATGGATATCCTTTGTCTTTAAATGATGTAGCCCTTACGACTTAGGGCTCTTCTGCAATTAATCATTGATGATTTAGCAGCCTATTTTGGCTTAAATAACTTTGGTTACAGTTATCAATTTTAACTCAGCCTATGAGGTATACTTTGGACTCACAAACTGTGATGTTCAGCTCCTGGACAGAGGCATATAAAAATTACACTTTAGAAGTATAAATTTTTGTAACAGTAAGTATAAAATTCAATATAATATATTGAGAGCCCTTGCTGGTTGTCATTTGTTGTATCAGATGGCCCTGATATTCTTTGTGCAGCCACTGCCAGAGGGAGTTTGACTATGGAACCTTTAAAAGTCCCTTCCAACCTAAACTATTTTACTATTTTATGATTCTGTAATACTAATAGTAGGATATGACGGACAACAATACTAGTAGTGGAAAGTGCTTAACAACAGGTATGTGGGGGCAAACCACATTCTTTATGTATTAATGGAATCAAAATTTATGTATTAATGTCTATTAAAACTATTTTCATTTACTAGAAGAAATATACACATATTTTAAAGAGGATATTTTAAACTAGGGTTAATTTTCATTTACTTTTTTTTTTCAAACAACTATGGTTATACACAAGCAGAAAGAATAAACCCAAACCAAAGTATGAAACAAAAAAACACAAAACAACCTACATGTTAATACAAAACAAATTATATTAGTAACTACACATTTTAATTCCAAAGAAATTTAGAGGAAACAAAAAAAATTACTAGAAAAATAACTGAGTGCAACCAGCATAAATACTCTAGCAGAAAATAGTAATAGAGTCATAGGTAATGGAAAATAGCTCTCTTGTGATTATTCTAGAGTATCTAAAGAATATCAAAATTATCTACGGCAAATTCCTTATTTGAATATTATAGGAAAATGTAGAGTGAAATTTGAAAAAGTGTTCTTCGAATGGTATAAACTCTCAGCAGCCAATGACTATTTGTATCTGTCATAAAAATTGAAAGCAGAATCAGCCACAAAGTCAGCACAAAACCCAGCTGCCACTGCTAGAAAAAAAATTGAAGTGCATTATTTTTGTCTTTTGCCTGCCAAGTTCAACCCTTTAGCAGGGGCCACATCAGTCTTGGAATATAAAGAGGACTATAGAGATTACAGAGCCTTAAAATGTTCTTTCTTATTGATATCTACATAAAGTTTCTGTCCTGAGTATTTATTTGTTGATATTTAAAAGGTGGCTAGAAAATTCCTTCTTTTTTACATTTATACACAGTATCCATGAGCATGCTGGGCAGCATTCAGGTACAGATTTAGAATTTTACAAGTTACATATGATCATGATCACAGAAAAATGTCAGTGCTGTTGCTTAGTCTGCCTCAAGAACTTTTCTATGGCAAAATATTAACAAAACTAAAGAAAAATGCAGATGCATATTTTTCAATATATTTTATTTATAAGGAAATAGTTGGTTTTGGTTTTTTTTCCCTGATTAATCAATTCCATGTGATTTCCTATGCAGGGTCAGTAAAAATATCTGTAGTTAAGGCTGCATACAGATTCTCATTCCAATAATCACTTTTCAGTGGCTTCTAGTCTTACACAAATGTTATAATTTCTTTTAAAATACACCAAGCTTCTGCTCTCTCTGAAAGAAAACTGTCTTACAGGTGTTGGAAAAGCAGTTCAGCCATTTTTGAGAAAGAAGAATCATTTTATCACATATTAAAATATGTGTTTTAAAAAATTTTCATCAACTATTTGAGTTCTTAAAAAATGTTTACGTTTGATAGCATACTTCCATGGGACTACATTATGTTCAAAAGTATAGTCAGAAAAAAAAGAATGCTTGTTGACTGAATTTTTATGAGACTATGAAAATAACATTTGATTGCTGAAAAATGAATTCTAATGAATTTCCTAAGTTCTGTTTTTTTGTCTATCTCAGCTGTCTTGTGGAAACATAATGGATCTATTAATGGGTGAAGAAAAATTCATATTTTTAAAACCATATTTTTAAATGCATTCTTCATCTTTCAATAAATTCATTGAGCTCTCAAAAGATATTGTAATTTACTCATATTTCACCCCAGCTAACATCTATTCAAGGGATTCTGTGCTAGGAAGACATAAATAGTATTCCTTAGTTTCTGGAACAGCAAAGATACCCACACCCACTAAAAAAATCTAGGCTGGAGAAGATGGGAAGAGCTGTGAGGACAGAAAATAAAACAGAAAAAAAAAATCATAAACCATAAGCAGTATGCTGTAATTATCTCAAAAATTATATATAAACTCAAGGTTATCAGGGAATCATTCTGCCATGCAATTTATTTTGAGACTATATGCCAATGAATTTTACTTTGACTGTGATATTTCATGAGTCCAGAATAACCAGGACAGTCTCTTGATGCATTTCTTTAGAAGATTTTCTAGATTTTCCAAAACATTTAAACATTAAACTCTATTTAAGCAAGACGTTGCCTTTGTTCGGAAGACATGAATTTGAACAAAAGTAATCTTTGCCACTCAAACACTGAGAGAAAGAAGAAATATTCAGAAGACTGCTTAAGAAGATAAATGCAACTTGTAGATTTTACTCAATAATTACAACTTTTACCCACACATGGTACAGGAATTATCTGCTTCCTATAAAAATGCACATTTAGAGATTTCAGGTCAACAAAGTCAACAGCAGTTTGTCAAAGTATAGGAATGCATTTGTTCAACCCAATATCAACTAAAAATATTTGTGTAGAAGAAGGAATGGTAGAATCTCTGAGGATGGGGCTCACTGGCTCTGTGGTGGAGGCATGGTCCCAGGGGTGATGGGAAGGTGCCTGACAGATTATAGAGCTTGTCCTGGTTTAAGGTAAATTTGGGAAAAAACCTCCGGATGGAGTCCCTCTAGAAAACGATTCTGAACCGCCCCTCCTCCCAGCTGGTTTGGGACAGGAAAAATATTTCCTTGGAGGAAAGTGGAAAAAAGTTGTTTATTTAATAGTCAAAGCACTCCTCAGCACAACAAATGAACAACTTTGAACAACAAAACCTCTGTGTGCCCTGCAGAGATGCCAAATTCAGAAAGTCTCTCCCGTGACTGTAGCTCAGCTCAGTTGCTGTCGGTCCCTCAGGGCTGGGAAAGGCCGGGCCCAGGCCAGGCCCGGTGGGACACAGGTGGGAGCTCCTGGGGCCCTTTGGGTGTTTAGTGCAGAGCAGGTTCTCTCTTCTGCTGTCCACACACTGCAGACAACACAGGCTGTGTATTGGAAACACACAGGTGTGTGTAGGAAAGCTGAAAACTCTTATCTTTATGTTTAGAAAACAACAACCTCAGACATTTCTCTGCCTCTCCTTCACTCTTAGATCCAGTTTTAAAGGTATGAAACTCATTTCTGAGCTAAACAGATGAATGGGGATACAATCTAGCATCAACCCAGGACAGGGCTCCTTTGTGCCTAGGAGATAAACAAGCCCTCTTCCTCTGGCGGTTGCAACAAAACCCCATTTTTTCTTGTCAGTTCAAGAACTATGGTCAAATGGTCCTGTTAAAAAAAGCCCAAACACATACACACACCCCCAAACCAAACCAAACCAAACCAAACCAAACCAAACCAAACCAAACCAAACCAAACCAAACCAAACCAAACCTAACCTAACCTAACCTAACCTAACCTAACCTAACTAAACCACTTCTCTTGGCTTCTAGGAATGATTGTTTCCAGGTTTTGGACAGTGTACTTAGCAAAAGTGTAAACAGGAAGGCTTTTGTATGTACAGAACCAGGAGTCCAAGAAATAAATGTTGATAATGAAGACCACGTATTCAGAGCATTTTGCAATCACTGTTTGATTTTGTTAACTTTATTTAAAATGTTCAGGTTCCTTAAAGAAAACTTGTCCTTGCTCAGAAGAAGTGTCAGTTATATTAATTTCCTAAACAGCTTTTTATTTGCCTAAACATTCTTAAAAAACTATTTTCTTCCAGAAATAAATAAAAGAAAATATCTATATAGATATATAGATATATAATTTAATTTATCCTATCATATACTGGTATTTATGGAATATATTTTTCAGAAGACAAATGGAGAGCAAGTATTTTAATAATTTATCCAAGACCTCAGAAAGATTCTGTGCCTGCCATGATGACAGAAACATCATCTTTGCTCTTATCTAGACTGTGCATAAACAAATACTATGTGAAGAAATAAACTCCAGGAGCACCAGTATTTTAGAAGATGCATATATCTTTTTGCAATTAGTTACTGGGGTGGACCTTTTTTTTTACTGCTTTATTGTGAGGAAAGGGTTAAAAAGTGGAAAGCTGGCAAGTCACTTAAGTGCAGCTGGGAAAAACTCTTGACAAGCCCATGTGAACCTCTGGCAGGAGCAGAGTTTAGCAGTGCCATTGTTTTCCTCTGCCCAGGTGTTGCTTTGGGGATCCCTCAGCTAGCAAGGTAATGGATTAAATTTACTCTTTATGTTCCAGACGTGAGTTTGTGGTTGTTCGGCTGCCTGTGTCAACTCACACATGCTCATTAACCACAACTCTGCTTGTCTGTTGCTGTAAAATATCTTTTTAAAGAATCAGAGCTTAGGAATGACAAATAATAGCCAGCAGCATATCCATTTTCATGCCATATGTCCAGAACAGTACTCTACAGACACTTCAATAACTTTTTCTCCTGGTGGTCCACTTGTTATTAGACTTGAGAAGTGCCTTTTGTAGGAGTTCTCAGACTCCATCATGATTATGTTGTCTACATTTCACATGATAAACAAATTAACAGCATATATAAAATGTACTGCCATTTTTCACAGTCATTTTGGATCCTAACCCTTCACTTGGCTCTTGGATCATAAAAAATCATGTTCAGCATCTGAATTTTTGTGGGGGTGTCATCAAATTAGTATTTTTTAGTGATGTCTTTTAAATTATTTCAGCAAAAAATCAAGAATGCAGATAGTGCAATAGCTCATGTGTTATTTATTTACCAACGAAGCTAAACTGGTTTTTCACTGTTCATATATTTTCAGCTCTTACAGCAAAATGTTTTCACATTTGTTGTGGAAGTTAACCTGATTCTTTTTGCCAGTTATTACCATATTCATAAAAAAATCTCATCAAAAAGATATTGTGAATTTTAAACACTAATGTAATGAAGTTTTAGTTGTACCTTTCTCAGTAGATGCAGCCCCGGTCTGGAGGTTGCATACAAAGTTCACTGTCTCTTTGCTCAGAAGGAATTGCAAAAGACTTGGTGTTATAGCACAAAAGTGTTTTGGAGCAAAGTGTTTCCATTTGCCCTGTGCATTTCAGAACAAAGAGGATGAATCATAGCACCTTGAGACCTTGCTTAGTCATGGCTGGTCTGTAATCAGAAGCAATATAACCATGTCAGCATGCCAAATACTGCAGAGAGTGACCTGTGACTGACCTCGGGCAGGCCAATGTCCATCACATTTACAGGGTATCTGCTGTGGGGCATGAGACCAGACCCCTGGCAGTGACAAGTGACACTGACATGACCCTGTGTGAGCAATGATCAGCAATAGTACTGCTGGGGCAGGGGGGCACCTGGGTCTGCCTCAGAACAGTGGGTGTGCAGCTGGGGTCTGTCCCCATGGGCTGGGGTGTTGCCTAAGGCAACTTCTGGAGAGCCCTTACCTGCCTGGGTGGGTGGTTGTGCATTCTGGGTTATGCTTCCTGAAATCCCGAGAATTGTTAAATCAGTTGGGTAGTATGAATTCCATTTGTCATCACGAATTTGTAGTCAAATGTTGACAGAGCTTTACTTGGTTTATCTGGTTTAACTGGTTTATAAAATAGATCTCATTTGAGTATATTATTTGCCTGAATATTCCACAATAGTCAGACAAGACAGACTTTTTCAAATGCTCCAGAAAATGCGTGAAGTGGTCATTTCATTTCCTCCCACAGAACACCTTAAAAAACACAGTCCTAAATTCTTATGGCAATGTAAGTATACAGATATCTGGGAAAGCAAAGAACAGTGGGAATAAACTCATACAGAAGAGAAATCAGAAAAATTTTCCAATTTTCATTCAGTAAAATTATAGTATGCCAGCTTAGTGGAACATGCTCTATATTCACCACCTGAACATTGGGTACATTGCAAATTGAGTCGCTTGTTACCTTTGAAAAAAAACTCTAGCCTGTATAACTGTGTAATTATGAACAGATATGGGGGTTCTGTTTGCTTTGTAATTTATGTTTTTGTTGTTGTTTCCAGATGGAAGTGTGGATTTTACAATGTAAATAGTTACTGGCTAAGTATGGTTAGGGTGGACACAGCTCACAGAGTTCATGTTGGTGGCCTGGCAAGCTGGCCATCTAAGAGCCATGACCTTCTGTTTCCTCCCGAATTCAGTTCATAGCCCAGCAGTACTTCAGTGTTTCTCTGCAATTATGCCTGAATTCATACTATGCCCTGCAGGAACTAAAATAAAATTAAGTTAGGGATAAAAAATCCCAGAGTTCTTGATGTTTCTTTATTGATTTTTCTCTCCATTCTTCACTTTTTTCTGTTCCCATTGCTGATGTGTTCTGACCCCATTTATTTATTAAATATGCTTGATTGTCATGACTAAAATAATATCTGCTTGAATTTACCCATGTCTCCCTGATGTACTGACATTCATGCTCTACTTCCCCTATATGAACTCCTTTAACGGGAGATAAAGATTTCATTTGAAGTATCGTTATCTATTACTGTTCTGCCCTTAGCATTGTAAGTCACTAGGTCTTAAGTTTAGTACAAAAATTATTTGAATTTCTGCATACAGTTCTTCCGTGCATACAAAACCACGTTGCAGGTGAATGGGCAACAAAGCTGCCCCTGAACTAGCCCAGTTAACAGTTCCTGAACCCTTGACAAAGGCAGGATTATTCAGTGAATTGACTTCAAATAAGAACCTTATATCAATAAGGAGTCAAATAACAATGGTGACATGTTGAACTTGGAATTTCAGGGGAAAGAATGTAAATGCACCATTTTAGGATGCTTACCTGACAGAGGTAATCTGTTTTCTTATCAGTTTCCTTGAAGGGCCACAGATGTTGTCTATTTGGACTTCAGCAAGGCGTTGACAAGGCCTTCAGCAAGGCCCCAGCATTCCCCTGGAAAAGCTGCAGCCCGTGGCTGGGACAGGAGCACTCTATACTGGGTTAGGAACTGGCTGGATGGCCGGGCCCAGAGGGTGGTGGTGACCAGTGCTGCATCCAGCTGGGGACAGTCACCAGTGGTGTCCCCAGGGGTCTGTGCTGGGGCCAGTCCTGTTCAATATTTTTACTGATGACATGGATGAGGATATTGAGTCTTTCATCAGTAAATTTGAAGATAACACTAAGCTGGGAGTGTGTGTTGATATGTTGGAAGGTAGGAGGGCTCTGCAGAGAGACCTGGAA